>VVHJ01043227.1:32973-44444 GCA_015107715.1 Tylochromis polylepis | reverse complement strand
GTGGTGTGGTGGTGGGGGTGGGGGGGGGGGGGGGGGGGTTCTTGTTTGTTTGTTTTTTCAGGGGTTTTTTATGATATTGCAGGACCACCTCACACATGCAGGTCCTTTAATAGTATTTTACAGATTTGTATATCTGGGTCTGACCAGTGTGTTATTTGTTTAGCATACAGGGTTGGTTACATGTGTTAGGTAAGGGGTGACTGGGGAAAGGTATACCCAAGCAGCTGTTAGTTAGTCATGCCATGAGAATATTGTTGATTATTGGGCTTCTAGTCACATGTGTATGTGATTCTTTAATGCATATGGTGTTCCAATAATAAGCTAATATTTATAATGTAAATATAACACTCTGGTACTTTTTTTGTCATCTTTGATGGGAGATTTTCTTACTCAAGACTTTTTCAGATAGATGGGGACACGGAGGGAAATCATGACAGGAAGTTTACCTTTCAGTCTAAAAGCACCAGTCCACTCAGTATATTCGCACTTTTAGCCCGTGCGTTAGAGAGCAGCTTTCAATGTTTTTATGCCATCTGTGTCCACTAGATGGAGCAATACACCCATTATTACGGTTCAAGAACTTCAGTGGATAACAGCTTTTGTACCACTGATGAAAAATGTTTCAAAATAAACAGACATGGTTGAAGAATAATTAAGTCAGAGCATTTTTAATATCTGCCTGCTCATCTATAAGAATATTTGTATTGTTTTATTAGCAGCGAACCAACTTAACCTTTATTTCCAATTAAATGTCTGCAAATAGCAACAATATTAATATTATTACTAATAAATGCGGAAGACTTTTTAAACATCTCTTTCTCATATAAATCTGTGCTTATAGCTCAGAGGTCAAAGGCGTTTTGTGTGTGTGTGTGTGTGTTTGAGAGAGAGAGAGAGCGAGAGAGAGAGAGACCGAGAGTGTGTGTTGGCAAGGTATTTAACTGATTTAGCCCTCGGCACAAACGCACTCACATATACACACTTGCTGATCCTCCGCCTACTCCCATCCATAAATACGTTTCCACTGCAAATGATACAGCAAATAAATCACCATGGTTACAGTAATATAATAATTGTTGTATTTGAAAGAGACTTTGACTGATGCTGCTTGTAAGGCCACTTAGAAATCGATAATTGCAGTGAAAGTATTGCAATACTGGATTCATTTAGTGGCAAAGTGGATGTTTGAATGTCTGTTTGATCCACTGAGCAGGATGTGGTGCAGAAAACAGAGGGAGAAGATTGAGGATAAATCGCGACCATTGGATAGTTGATATTTCCATTTGCTCTGTGTCTGTGTATCATGACTTTTCAGGACAGACCAGGCCGAAAGCTGGACGAAAATTTAACGTCATATCACTGAATATTTCTGAATTCTTCAGTTCAGGATCTTATTTATGATCAGTGTAAAACTCTTTCCACATCAGGACTAATAGCGGGTAATTCAAGCCCTCGGACAGGCTTTAAGGCCCCGAGTTTACCATTAACATGGTGATTAGTTTGTGGTAATTTAGGTTTTATGGCCATCACAAAAGCACGCTATAAATGTAAATGGCAGGTGGATTAAAGCCATACCTGCATTAAGACTATTTAACAGAATTATATAGAGAGTTGTGAGGTCCTGATTGTCATATATTTTGTTATATAATGGATAAATCTTACAATGATTTCTGTTTAACTTTCGCCTGTCCAGTGTTAAGGACACGAGAAAGGTTAACTTGAACCTGCAGAGCTTTTAGGTTAGTTAGGGACAGCAGAAAGAAGCTGGCATTCAGAGTGACCCAAGCTGATTTTTTAAAAATCTTATATATGACTCATCTGTTTTTGGTCCGTGGTATACAGAGCCCTAAATCAGCTCTCATATTTCTTTGTTTGTTTGTTTATTCATTCACTCTTTTGTAATGTGAGCTCTGCATGAGCAGTCACACTGGGCTTTTACGTCACTCACCAGAAGCTGTTTCATAGACTTTATTTCTGGTTACAGTAAAAGGACGTGTTGTAGATTTGCATGGCTTTATCTGTGCTACTGTCTGTTTGGGTGGTTTGGGAATTGTGTGTTTGGATGTGGGGCGCCTGATTGAAATGAGGAAAAGGTAACAGGGAGAGAGAGAGTGGGGAGGAAAAATGAGACAGGGCCACAGGGAAAAGGAAGGCGAAGGTTATACAGCATATTTAGTCCTTAATTTTGCTTTTATGCCTTCTTTCCTCCACTCTCTTGCCTTAGGCTGCCCACAGGCCTAGAGGACGCTGCAAGCCTTTTGCAGGTCAGGTGCCCTCTGGAGCAAACGTCACCTGTAGAGGTGGTCCAGAGAAATAGTGTTTAAAAATAGGGAATGAATTAAAAAAATGAGAAGAAATAGCAGTTAAAAAAAAAGAAAAAAGAAGACGAAACAGTCGAAAAGATCTGTGAATTTTATGTGTGGTTTAAATGTGTTTTAAAAAATAACATCATCCTTACATTTAACCTATCTAGTTTTTCCTTTCTGGAAATATGAGATTCGAATATAGGCCAGAGGCGGAGGTCACAGTATGACAAACACACAAACAAAGCATAATCAATGCTGTTTCCACTCAGGTAAATGGTTTTCCTTCAGACTTGACAGATTTGGCAAAAAACAAACAAACTGTTGTCCAGTCTAGTTATCTACATATGTTTTCCCAGTCTTTCTAGTTGGCTTTGCTCAAGCTAACCTTCTTCTTCAGAGACCTCTCACTTATGCTACAGTCACACCAGGGAAAGCTGTGGTTGGACATGACAGCACAACCAGGATTTTTGTGACCATGTGCAAAGTGTGGCTGCCTTTGAAATAGTTGCTTACAACATGGGGACCAGGTCTTTGATACATCGAGATGGGAGCTAACAGCAGTAAAGCGAAGTCAGTCTGCTAATAGTTTGTGATTAAATGGAGTCAAGTTGGCAAATATATGCAATCTGTTTGTGATTAACAATTATAAATTAGTATAAATCAAAATCCGCTGATCCGTTTCAAATCAGTTGCCATCTACATACACATAAATTCCCATTAAAACAGACATTTACAAAAACTATTTACATTCAGAGTCCAACCAGAACATAAATTCAGAAGTTCTTCCACAAATAGTTATGTAGCTGCTGCAGGATTGCAATTTAACTGCAAAATGACAAACGGCACCCAGCAACCCTCATCACTAAGCTCATCAGTGCAGACAGACTCATATGTTTAAAATTTAAACTGTAATTCTTTGTAAATGTTCGCTAATATGTCTGAGAGTGATTGCAGTCAGTACACGTCAAACCAGAATTATTTGGAGACAAGTTGCCTCCCATTGTACGCGGCAACCTGATCTTGTGATCAAAAGTGGTCGCCCAGAGGTTGAGGGTGTTGCCCACTCATCCTTTAAGTACCCAGTTGGTTGCTGCAGTTACTTGCAATCAGTTGCTGACGGCTAAACAGTTCAATGCAATTTTTTTCTTATGTCAAGGAGGTTGATGTCATATTTTTGCTCTAGCATGACTGAGCCATTAGGCTATGTCACCAGTCACATAGTCAAAAGACATACAGAGTTTCTTTTAAATGATTGTGAAGTCTTTTCTGTGGACTCTAGAGCAGCAACATCAAAAAGCCAAGTGATAGTTGTATGTTGTTTATATAAATGTTGTTGTATAAATGAAGAACACCTGAACACACTATAATTCTGAAAATTATAGCGTGATATTTGAACTGATAAAAACTGTAGTGCAAAAAATAGAAAATACCTATTACACAGTCCGAGCCATAGAACCAGCCTAAGCCACGTAGGGATATCTGCTGTTTGTTACGCGTTCTTGGAGGTCAGCATCTCTTTGGGAGTGAGGCAATGGAGGTGGCCCTGTAACCTCCTGCAGCAGCTTTGCAGCAAATGCATCAATATTTCAACTTGATGGGTCGCCTTGAGATAGGTTATTATTGTCTCTTACACCGAGGGGAACACATATACGCAAACAGTTTTTCCTGCTGTCACATCAACCAGTCTTGACACAGGAAGACAGAATAACAGGTCATCCCCACGCACCCATTCATTTTTCATTCACAAAAATTCCTACATCATTACAGCTTATCAGAGAGCAAAAGACTTAATTACTACCTCCAATTTGCCTTGGTGTTTATGAGTGCTTGAGTAAGGGAGAAACATAGTGTGAACATAATTAGCTGACTTCTGTCTGTGATCTTTAATTTATTCTTGAATACACTGTAAAAAATTCTGTAATCTAAGATAATCTTTTAGAGAATTTCCCTGTTATTTTTAAATACATGAAATGTCAATAAATTTACAAAAAACAGACTGTGAATTAACATGTATAGTGTAAAATAACATTTAAAAAAAAACCTTGAATAAACATAACATTTGATCTTTTTTAAAAAAAATGAGGGATTTTATTTTACATAAAAACTGTTAAGATCTACTGTAATAATGAAAAGTTGTAATACTAACAAGCTGATGGAAGTACATTTTCTGTAGTTTTACATAGAATTGTTTGTTAATTGTTTTCCCCACAAAAAATTATAATATATATAAATAACATCTATAAATCTACAAAATATTGTAATGAAAAATTGACACAAAAATAATAGTAGAAATGCATATTCTACAAAGATGTTCAGAAATGTAATAAGTTGGAACAATAAATGAACACATATCACACTCGAGGTTAACAGTTTTGTAATACCAATGACATTTTCTGGACATTTGTTAAAAATCTGTTAAATGTATTTGCGCCAATGCCTTTTTAACAATAAAGATCTATTAAACAGGCAAGATTTTTATGTAAAGTTACACATAAAACCCACATTACACTGATGTAATTAAAAATTAACAGTAAATTGTGGGTTGTAATTATAAACACTTACTAGTTTTACAACCGTATTTTTACGTTTTTCACATTTTATGTAAAAAATTACTTCTTTTTTTTTTCAACAGTGTTTTCCTGAGGAGCCTCAGTCCTTTGGGCTAAGTGACTGCCAAATCAGGATGACAGGGCCAGCTTGGCTGTGATGAAGGGCGGTTAAGCCATTAAGGAGTCTGGGCCTCGCTGGTGGCCTTGGTTGAACCTTGAGCTCATGAATAATATAAATTCCTTTACTGTATTTGGAAGCACTTTGGACTCTAGTGGGGGGAAGCTGATGATACCAGATTGATTTTTGGCTGAGCAATTTCAGGGAATGAGTCAATTCAATTTTAGTGTTGAACAATGGCTCGTAGAAAACAGCCGATTTATTGCAATCACTCCTGATGGTGAACAACAGTCACGGTCTCGTTTTGTTGCCACACTCCACGCACTGCAACCTTGATGAGACAATAGCTGGGTTGTCATGGTAATATGCCATTTCTCCTGACATTTCCAAGATTTTCATCTCTCACAATTACTCTGCCAGTATGTTTTCTTTTCTGAAAGGCCACCCATCGTTATTGGATTTACACTCTCGTGAGATGAGATCCTACAACTGTAAAACACCTAAAATATAAGACAGCTATGGTGAAAAGTTACTCCAAATTGTGATGCTTTTGGGTTGAATAATGACGAAGTCGTTGGATATGACTTTAAATTCCTCCCATTATTCATGCGATTTTGTGGCTGTGAGGTTTAAAAAATTCGAAAACTCATTCAATTTATTCAAACAGATCACCAGTCATCTGTTTTAAATATGAGCCACCCATTCAATCAACAGTCCTTTTCACAGCAGATTTGTGACAATAGGAAAGCGCGGGTGTACTAATGATGGCTCAACTTAATTTAAGACAGGTCCTGCTTCTGTGAAAACATGACACTGCTTAGTGGCACTCTTAGTGGAAGAAAGGTGTGCTTACCTACTATGCTAAGATAAAACGCCTAGCAGAAAAACAACAACAACAATGGTCTGTATATAAAAGATGGAAGTAGCCACCACCACATCCCCGATTTGTTTTTGGACTTTCTGTTTGGAAGCATCAGTTTTTGCCTTTAAAGTTTAGGGTTTGTTTTGTTAGAATGGCACCGTCTGTGCTACATTAACGCTTCCAAACTCTCTCTGTCTGTTTCTAGAGCCACCCTTTATTTCTTTATACTTTACTTCCAAGGAGCCAGGCTTTCTTGAGCAACAGTTCTGCGGCATTCTGATTGCTTTCAAAGTTTGTCTTTGTACACTGGCTGCATTTTCACTCATCAGTCCAGTCCTTGTACCCGACCATTTTCATAGTTGTTTTTTGTTGTTGTTAACACTGCCCTATTCAAACATAAAAAAAGGCACCAACTCAAATGATGAACCAGTGTTGTGTCTGCATATTACAGACAAGAAAGAATAAGTTTTAAATTGTATCTTTTGGCACTTTGTTAGTGGCAGCCTGTCACAACAACACAGTTTATTCCCATTTCTTTAGAATTGATTCTACAAACAATCCCAAAGATAATAGTTTGTCAGGCTTAGTATTTTTGCACCAACAAGGTGATTCCCAAAGAGCTATCAGTCAAAAACGTGTCTGCATGGTGTGCAGTGTGTCCTTTAAAAACTCCGAGGAAACTGGACTAAAAAAACTATCTACAGCATATAAACAGTATCAAAAATTTATGTCCTTAAGAAATAGGAAAAATTTCAGCAAACCTAACACAGGAGCTGAGAGATGCATCTGGCCCTTCAGTTGATCATCTACTGCTGATCAACTGAAGCCTCATCAGAAATGTCTCAGTCCAAGGATGGCTGTCACAAAGACATTCTTAAGGAAGGGAAACAGGAGAAAAGGCTGAGGCTTGAAAAATTACACAAGAACTGGATTAATACAGTGGTAAATCCAAATTTCATATCTTTGGTTAAATTTGCTGTTAATACGTACAGAGGAGGCCAGGAGAGATGCACAACAGTGAGTGTCTACAACCATGTGTAAAACTTGGTGGAGTCCCTGTCACGGTTTGGGGCACTGCCAGACCTTGGACTTCCTGTTTGGAAGCATCACTGGAAGCAAATATTGACTTTCAAGTTCAGCAAAACCTCAACAAACAATCCATTTGTTAGCTTTCCTCACTGTTTTAAGCTGTACTTTACTGTACTGGCTGCATTTCAGCCTGTGTAGTTGAGGAGCTTGTCAAAATTCAGGGAATTATGAAATCAGAAAAGTATGGTAAGATTTTGATCCACCATGCAAAACCCTCGGGAAAGCATCTGGTCAGCAACTGCTTCATTTTTCAGTATGACTATGAGTCCATACACATTGCCAATGCAGTAAAAGCATACCTGGATAGAAAAACACACAATCGATGGATTAGCCTCCCCAGAGCCTGGACATCAACATTCAGAACAAAAGGCAGAAACATCCAAAGAAGAGCTTTGAATGTCCTTCAAGAAGCCTGGAGAACTAGTCCTGAAGACTACTTAATAAAAAAATGATAAGAAAGCTGCCTAAGAGAGTTCAGACTGTGATGAAGAATAAAGGTGGTCATACAAAATGTTGACTTTCAAGCTCAACAAAACCTCAACAAACAATGCATTTGTTAGCTTTCACTGTTCAGCTGTATTTCATGGTCTTCATGAGCGGATAAGTTCTAGATAGCTACAATCTAATTTGCCTTGTGACTTTCAATATTAAGGTGCATTTTTGTGAAACTATGCTCAGTATCCCGGGTGACGGTAAAAGTCACAGGCTTACTGTTTACTGGAAATACATTTCATAATCTGGCGTAAACAGTTAATTGTTAAATATCTGGTGTATAATAAACTGATGAGTCAAACATTTCACTTCCTCGTGAATTTCATAAAATTGGATTCATTATGGATTATGCAGCATCTGCCTTTATGCTGAAAGGGATCCAGGAGGAATGGATGAAGCAATATGAACAAACAGCTGCAGCAGATGATTTATGATGATGCATAAGCGGTCATTTCTCAGTGAATAAATGAGCCTGCCTCGAAATGGTTCCCTCTCAGCATTTTGAATAGTCTTGCCTGGTGCGGTGTGCACTACTTTTGGGATCAGGGTTTTTTATTTTGTTGTTGTTGGGGTTTTTTTAATGACAGCGGGACCATCTTCAATCCATCGTTACTTAAGCCTCTTTGATCAGTAAAATCCTCGTCATGGTGGGAGTAAAATGCCCAGGTGATCTCTCAACAATCAATCAAATTGACTGCACCTCAGTGGAGAGTGCACGCGCACGCTCGCCATGCACGCACGCGCCCTCTCTCCTGAGTATTGTATCAGCTTTAAGCTCTTTCCATTAAACCTGCGCTGCATTAGGCATTTGGGTTAAAAGCTTTCATAATCAGGTGTGTTCTCATTTAAAGAGATCAATACTGTCCTTGATGTGGAGCTTTGCCCACCGTGTGTAGGTGTATGTGTGCCTCAGAGTTAAGAGCTTTGGCGGTGATGTGCATGTATGTTGCATGTATTCTCCCCGTATGAGTGTCTGTTTACTGATTTCTGTCTGCGGGGGCAAACTGTTTTCTACAGCGTTCTCTTTATTCTCTGTGTGAGAGAAACTATCAGTGGCGTCCTGTAGATACTGCGGTTGTTTTTCTGCCTGACGCCTCCTCAGTTGATCCCAAGGTCCACTCTACAGACTGCTACTGCAACAAATGTAGAGTCAAAACCCATTAATGAGCCCAGCGCGCACACACACACACAGGCATCTGCTTTGGGTCATTTTTGTTTTGTTTTTTTCTGTTTTTTGTTTTGCTCACGTGTGTGTGTATATAAGTGTATGTTTCAAATACATTATGTTCTTGAATGCATACATATGAGTGCATTCAGCTCTTTATTTGTGACTCATAGGAAATTAATTTATTTTGAATTCTGATGAATCCATGTCTCCAGTGACAAGCAGCCACCTGTTTCCTGAGCATTTTCTTTTTTTTTTTTTCTTTTTACAAATTATACCCAAAATGCTTTTCACGCTCATACAAGTCTGCAGACTTTAAATGACTCTGTCTTGGATAACGCAGGATGAGAAAATGACAGAAGCACTTCAATGCTACGCCTCCATCATTTTCAACCTCCAACTTTCATTTCAAACATGTCAAATAAAGAAAGCGCCTTGTTAAACTGATATTTTTGCAGCCTGTTCTGTATTTACTCGTGCTTTTTTATGAGTGCGAGCCCCAGTGAGTGTGTATGAAGTGTGTGGGCGTTCAGGGACTTTTAGAGAAGTATGCCGGCAGCAGGATTTTTTTTTTTTTTTACTCTTTTTACAAATGCCTCCTCTGCATTGGGATCGATATGTTAGGTCTTCGGGGGGTGATGGGGTTGAGCTTGACCTATGTGAGCTGTTTTTCATAATCATTAAATTCTCGCCATTGTGGTGCTGTGATTTGATGTAGTTCACTTTTCTGCTTGTTATTTTCTAATGAAAATCTAACATGCCACATGAGCATGCAAGCTCATGGTGATGATAAAATGCTGACAAGAACAGAAGCAGGGTGAAGAGAAATCTCCTGGTGTTGTTTGAGACCTTTACTGCTGCCCTTCTGAGATCATGTTTTGTAAATATGAAGATGCCAGCAGTGTGATGGGTATTAAATGTCACATGCTGAACTGTGTTGTGACCAATATCTGACAGGAGGTAATCCAATCCAAAAGTATGTGCAGTTACCTGACTAATTAATCTGACCCTGGTCAGATTATTATAACAAATATTAACTTGATCCCATAACTATACACATTCAACTGTTTGTGTTTCTGACTATTACAGTTGTCATCAAACCACAGCCCACCAACAAAATCTTCATCTAATCACACTGCTGCCTCTTGACAAACTGTGATGCCTTTATCCCAAGTAGCATTCCACTGAAGCAGGCCTCGGCCCTGACATGGCAGTCTGCGATCTGGCTATGTTCATTGTTCATGTGCTCAATAGGCAGCACATGGCGTGGGCAGCAGTCAGTGGGGCTAAATTTGTGCCTCTCTGCTCATTCCGGGGATATTTGTGACTTACTTCTTGTTGACTCGTTGCGCTCCTTGCTGACAACGGGTCCCTGTATGTCACAAAGTGCTAAATCCAGCCAGCTGTATTCAATTACGCTGCAAAATGCGCAGGCTCTGCTGCACATGAAGTGGTGACGATGGTCTGATTTATGATCATTTTTGCAGGATAATTTCTCTCAGCTGATCCAAAACGTCAACAACATAAGACTATAACAAATCAATACACCACCATACAGTATATATATCTATAACCTAACTATTACTTGAGTGAAAAGGTTATTCAGGTTAATGTTCCTGAAATCACTCTTGCACAAACATTAATATATTAATAATAATATTAATAATAATATTAATAATAAAAATGATATTTATCTGAGAAACAATTGGTTATTGGAGTCAAAAAGTGTTAGAACTTATCTTGATTAACCAGAGCATCTTGCAGGATAAAGTGTAATATGCTTTATCAAATGCCTTCAATGTTTTTATCCTGTCGATTGGAGGCTACTTTGACAGACAGACAGACAGACAGGCACTGGTTCATAAATCAGTGGCCACATTTTTTACCCAAGGGAGATTCACTGTTGTTTCCTAGGTAACAGCCACCCCCACCCCTACCCCTGCTCACTCTGGACTGTACCATATTTACTGTTAGGGTGAGGGGGCTATCTTCTCTATCGAACAGAAGTAGAATTTCATGGTAAAACTGACTACATGTAACATTTCACTCTTCAGTGTTTTTCTTCCAGTAGCAGCTAACAGTCGCTCAAACATTTGATAATAAACGCGCTATTAACATTTACACCGTAGTAGTAACCCCCCCTGAGGGAAGCACACTCAACATTTCCTCGAACTGTCAAAATCGCTTGTTGCTTCCTGCCTAGCCTTAAAAGTAGTTAGCGAGCTAGCGTGTAGCGACTGATAGCTTACTTTCACTGACATCTGCTTCGAAAGCGAAAAAGTTTGCTGCCGAACGCAAATAGAGGCAAGTGTTAGTCGAAGACCGTTTCTGCCGTCCTGTGCCGAACCGTGAGTCCCATACCAACCGAAACAGCGCTCTCGAGAAACCTTTGGTAGCGGCTGAAGTGCAGCTGGATGTGACAGATTCGTCATCAGGTAAGCGTCAGGTAGTTAGCTTAGCAGGTAGTGTTAGCACACCTCGGCTCTGGTGCTACTTCACACGGTGTGGCGTTGTGGTAAATGTAGTGACTTCTTGGAACAGCAGAGGTGGCTAATGTTACTCCACGATCATAAAAATAATTCGCGAAAGGCTGTTTTGTAGGGCTAACCGCCAATCTGTGCCCAGATAGCTAATAAAAACAGCTGAAAGCTCCTAAGTAAAATATAATATAACATAACTCAAATGCACAGATGCTGCACCTTCGTGCATCCGAAGGGGTTCAGTCCAGTGCTTTATGTTGCATTATGAAGTGGGAAATGACCTAACGTAACCTATTGAGAATAGATTCAATAACAACTCATTTATTATTAATTCTGCAGGTGAGTTTGTTGAGCTGTCATTATCGATGCTTTTTTTTTTTTTTTTTTTTTTTTTTCTTTTTACTTTTGGA
>VVHJ01043227.1:12557-30821 GCA_015107715.1 Tylochromis polylepis | reverse complement strand
CAAGGTGGGGGGGGGGGATAAGTGATTAAGAGCAGAGGAGGAGAGAGTTGTCTGACTGTCTGGTTGATGTCGTAAATGAGTTCAGAGGACAGATGCTGATGGGAGGTAGAGAAGAGGGGGGAGAGGGAGGAAATGTAGTGATCCTGTTACCTGGGGTGATGATGGCGATGGGCGTGATATTCAGCATGGATCTGCAGCTATACTTTAATTACTGCTGTTTTGTATTTCGGATACATCAAAAATTTATATTTATCTCTATTCTATTAAAAGCAGTTCAGTTAATAATAATTTGATTTTAAATATTATCATCAGAATAGACAAGAAATAAATAATGTGATAGTTAGTTAAGCAGGGCGTGAAATTGGGGAAATACCTTTTAAGATCAGCATTCAGGGGTTGTTACTGTAAAGCAGTTTTCACCCCATCACTTAGTCTGCGCTCTTCCAATGGAGAGACACGGATTTGCAGTAGCTGCCATTTCATTGGCTGAACATGGTAAGAGGCAGGTCTTTGCCACAGGCTGGTGGGCAGGAAGGGGCTGGCTTTAGGGGTGTCGGAGGGGTTGGCTGGAAGTGTTTCAGCCAGATAGTTGGAGTAGACACTCTTTGCTTCCTGCCTGCCTGCTTGCCCGCCTGCCTGCCTGCCTCGCTCGCTTGCTCGGCAGCTTGGGAAAGAGAGAGAGAGAGAGAGAGAGAGATACTGATAGAAAAATCCCTGTCTAGGCATGGACCTCCGGCAGAAGCAGTCGGGAGCTCGCGAGGAATGACAGCAGAACACATGGTCATTAACTCCTGTCGCTGAGGCTGAGGGGAGAGCTGCGCTGTAGCTCCGCGTCACAGAAGCACCGGGAGCGTCCTGCGTTTGGGACAGCAGACAGACAGACAGACAGACACAGAGCTACGGGACCCTCGGTGAAAGGAGGTGGGAAAGAGCCGTCAGATTGGCTGGCTTTTTTCCTTTTTCTTTTCAGGAGTTTTGCTGCAGTGCGCTGCATACCAGTCTGGGTGGGGAGGGACCAGAGGGAATGTTTTATCTGTGTGAGAGAAAAGAGTGTAATGCTTAAAAACAAGGAAAAGGGAAGAAAATGCAGACAGAGTGGGATAAATGCGTAGGAGCACTGGGAGCTTGCAGCTACACAGCAACTGTCCTCATTGCAGTTTCCAGCCCTGTTAATGGACTTTCTCTTTTTCAGCTCCTGCGGGAGAGGCATTATCACAGCGTTTGACTTGCCCCTTCCTCAGTACAAATGTCATGAGCTCCTTTTTTGCCAAATGGGCTGCATATTTTTCACTGCCTCGAGAAAAACTTTCCTGTTGTGTGGCATCTGTCCTGTCACTGCTCACTTTGTGTAAGTTTTTCCTCGTGACTCTTGCGCAAATTTCCCATGGCAAAGGTTATTTGTTAAGAGTACGGGCCGGTGTTGTGGACACAAATAGCCAATGGCTCAAATGAGCTGGAAGTTCACAGTTCTAATAAGGCACAGATCATAATTAACCTCTGAGTGAGATGGGGCACGGTTGACGTGTCTTCAACTTACCGCTGTCTGTCTACATTTAGCCTTGCAATAGACGCTCGGCCGGTGGCAGCCAAGCAGTGGACATTACTGCCTGCATGGAAAAGGCTAGAGTGGTGTCATGCATCTGGCTGTAGATCAAGGGGAAGTGGGTGTTTTCTAGAATGGAACATCAGTCCAGCCCTTCCTGATGAGAAAATAATGGGGTCTTAATCTCAGATATGTCCTTACTGCAAGACTTCGTCAGCTAGAAATTCCCGTTCTCTGACACTAATGTAAATTCTACCTCGAGCTGATATTAAAAGGATTTAGTGCTTGGTAGATTTACAGACATCCTCTGCATAACAGAGCTTTTCCAACTGATCTGTGATACAAGGGCGAGTTTGCTGAATCATTGAGCTCTTATGTTTTCAAGTGCTCAAGTAAGATTTTAACTTGGCTCCATTTGCAATAGGTGCACTTTGCGTTGGTTTCACTAAATGGAGTAGGACTGGACATCCTGTTAATCATCATATTTATCTCAACAGCAGTGTTCATCTCCGGCTGCCAGCTGCACTATAATTAGTTGACTTGCCTGTGTCCCTGTAGCTAACTAGGTAGAGGACAGGTTCACTTCAACAGGAAAACAAATCCATTTACTGAGTGCAGGGGTCAAGATTGATCAAATCTACTGAAACTTTGTCTTGTCTGTTTTCAATTAAGTGGTTATAAAAACACAGAAAATACATCCAGTTACGAAAGGGACCAGGGATAACAAGAGGGCAGTCCCATACCATGAGCAGGGCTATTCGGGTCATTGTGGTTTAGCTAAGGCTATTATGATATGGGACACACCTATCTGCTGACTCTGTGAAATGCTTCTTGTGTTGCCTCCGAACAGTAGCTTAGTCTGGGTATAGCCTCTGCTGAGCCCATCCTTATTGCTAATGGCATTTGATGATATTGAACTGAAGGATCCATAGCTTATGCCAAAGACAATTTCATAAGCACCAGAGCCTCCAGAGTATTAAATACGAATTAGGCTACAGGGTCTAGCCCTGCTCTTGATCCCTTCTGGAAGATGCAAAGCAATATTTTGCAAAAAGGAACGTGACAGTGATGTCATACTTGACATCTCGGTTTGGTTTTTTAGGAATAGAGAACATGTTGATAAAACCTTAACTAAAAGCCTCACTCGTTTTCCATTACTCACTGGAAACTGAACATTTTCCTATTTTCCCTCTACAATGAGGCCCTCTCTACACAGCCTTGAAAAACATTGACCACTTGTTCCTCTTGGCCATGCAAATGGCCATACAATTGCAGTTTGCCAGCACAAAATGGTAATAAATGGAAATTCAGCCACTCAGGCTCCCTGCTCATGCGCTCATCTGTCACAGCCGTTTGTATTTTGACTTTATTTTGGTAGCAACACCTGGCTGATGCCATGGAAAACGTTTCCACAAAGCTTATGACCAGTAGGAACCAGGTAGCTTATCATCTCCTCTAAACAAATACATGCAGTTAAAGATAAACTGCACAGCACAGCCAGTGTGCACAGATACCAGAATAATGGGTTACATACGTGGTATTCAGAGGTCAAGCCCATGACTTTCACTCGAGACACCCCAGTCCCTCTGACTCTCGTTCAATTAAGCAGACTGACCAAGATAATGCCTCAGCCAGCTGGCCTTGGTAAGCATCAGTAATCCATAAAGTCTAGTACTCTGGTGCTTTTCTTTACATCTCTATCCTGCTTTATCAGGTCACCCTGTCTGACCACTGTTTGTACAGGACAAACAGGAGACAAAGTCTTCTTGCAACATCGCAAAAAAAATTACGGAACAAAATTTACTAACATATACACCAATGTGTATGTGTATGAGCTTATTAGTTTGTGTTTCATTTAAAATGCTGCCTTTCTATATGAAACAGGACGGTGGACTTTAGTCACCACACATCAACTATAAAAATAATGGCATTGATTTCATTACAGTAACAATGAAATAGAATATATTTCTGTGTTGTTGAAGCCACGTTATTATACTGGTCCTTCACTGAGGCTTCATTTCTGTAGAACAAAAGCCACAGTACAATTTTCTGCCCCAGAAAGGCCACAGATCTGCAGAAGCAATGCCTGGTTCAGTCATGAGGGTCTGCAGAAAGGCTCATCTCTAATGCAAATTTTACCTTGAAATGGTATTAAAAGGATTTAGTGTTTAGTAGAGATCCTATGCAGGAAAGCAGTAGTGAGAACATGCTGTGTGGCTCTTTCCTACCTGCTGACCATCTGCCCTTCCGTCCTTTCATATCATTGGCATTGTCCTCAAAGCGTGACTACTGAGCTCAGTGTAAACTAAGTCATGCCTCATGTTGGTGTAATGCATGAGCAGAAGCTAAGGCAGTTTTAAATATGTCAGTCACATTGTTAAGGATCGTCAAAGTAGCCTAAATTTACACTGTGTGTAAATTTACACCGCCTCTGACTTCGGCTGCAGTGTTCAATAGTAGTTATTCCAAAGCAATTTATTTCTGCTATGTGCTTGAGTTTCTCGTGCTCTCAGGATCGGGTGTAATTATATGACACAGATAAGAGGTTCACCCCCCATGATGACAGTTTACTTCCTAGCAGGAGCTTTGGTATGTTTTGGGGATATAAGAGTGTTCTCAGTTCCCACTGCTAAAGAGTGTCTAGCTAGCATTTTTGGCTACATCACTTTCCAGTTAGATATCCCATCTCTTATAAGGTTACGTTAACGAAGCACATGTACCGTCTGTTTAAAAATACTACTAGGGCTACTTTTATTGATTATTTCCTTTATTGAGTTATATATTATTAATTTTTATTTGTCTACTAAACAATTGACGTATAAATGAATGACTATACTTATGCAAGTGCAACTCAGCAATTCGCTGCCATCTTAGTAACCCCTCCAGATAGTTATTTGGGCAGTTATTTTGCTGCTTCTGGCTAGAGCCTGACCAGTATAGGATTTTTAAGATCAATACCAATATTTGGTGATGTAAAAATCCATTCTAAATGGTCGATATTTTTTTTCTTTCAGACACAAGAAACATAAACAGTTTTCCCTAACATTTGTTATGTGAAGGTAATTATGTGTGCTGCCATCAGGGATGTAGAAGACTGCCCTCTTGTGGACAAATTATGCAAATCAATAATTTGAAACATGGTTGAAGGGTGTTTCTGCTATCTTTTCTTTACTTTTCAAATTTTCATTTATTGTCCGTTATAAATGCAGATACTGTTATAATACTGTTAAATAGATGATATCGACCGATCTATCGGCCCCACTGACTCTAATTCTCCCCCCAAAGGGAGGAAATATGTAATCAGTTCCATGTAGTGTAGTCCACAGTGTTCAAGATATCATGTTCTAATTTTGTGTGATGGTATATACCAATAACAGCTTGAGCTGATTTAATTTAGTTTGAAAATCGGGTCAAGGTCAAGGTCACACTGTTGAGGGGGAGTTCTCTGAGTGCTCTTGTTATGAGCTTAATCTTGATGGAAGACCCGATTAAATTTCTATTTGTAGATGAGCCGAGTACTCGTACCTAAATTTTTACCAGTATAGCGCGTAGCTATATCTGCCACAGCATAGTTAAAACTATCGTAAACAGTCTAATCTGTGCATATGTCAATGCAACAACGCGATATGTTTTGTGGTTTGGCTGTTCATTGGCTCTTTGGAAGCAGGGTGGAACCTGCATGTCTTTGTCGTTACCAAATGCTCTTTAGTCAGGATGTTGAGCATCCTGTCACCATATATCATCAAGATATTTACTTTACTTTTTCTATTCTGTTTTTTTTTTTTACAGCAGTAATACTACATAAACATACAGTTCTATACAATATCAGAACAGATTTTTTTTGTGTTTCTTCATGTTCTGTTTTTCCGTCTTTTTAGTCTTATTACCACCCACATAAGTCTCCTTTTGATCTCTAGTCCTCACCATTTGTTTGAAATATATTTCTTGGCAAACACTGTTTGAATGTTTCCTGTTGCGACACCTCAGAGTGTTCAGATGACCCTGACCAAGCATTATCCAAACTGTCAGGCTGATTCTTTTCATCCAAACTTTGATTGCTGTAAACCCCTGCTTTAAATAGAAAAATGACTGGTGGCTGTATTCCCCAACTATTTCAGCACAACTTGCGGCACCTTTCAAAGTAAGTCATTTCACAGAGAAATGGCACTATCATCCCTTTACACTCTCTGACAAAGTAGGTTAGCTTGATCACACACTTCTTATGGCTCCTAAAAATAAGAAGGGATTAATTGTTAAAGGTCAGATCTGACATGATTCTTACCTGACTGTCTCTTTTGCAGCGATTGGCTCTTTCCCTGGGGTGATGATGTGAAATTAAATCCAGCCTTGGAGAGTGGAGCCTGGGCGTCAGTACGATCAGGCGAGGAAGCTTCTGATCTCATTTCACATGATCAGCTCTGAAGTGGGACAATTAGATTAGCTAGACAAAGGTTGGTGGGTAATTTCGAGGGAAGCATAAAAAAAATTGCCTTCCTATATGACTGAAATAAACAACAAGAAATCAGTTATCTTATAGATAAATGGGCTTCTCCATTTGGACTTTTGGATTTTATTTTTATTTTGGATGTCACTGAAGAATTTAGAAGATTCCAGTCAGAAAGGATAAGGGCATCTTACTTCAGATCTCTGTCTTGTGGACAAGAGAACAAAAATACTATGCTGAATCTGTCGGTACCATACACCTGTATGACAGCTGTTTCCTCATCAGGGACACTTTTTAAGGATTTCTTGTTCAGTAAACTGCGCAAACACGGGTGTACAATTCTCGACAAACCTTCATTAACAAGTGGAGCCTTTCATATGCCATGTGAGATTGGTCAAGATGTTTTCCAGTGGGATAATCTGTTAACCAGAACTCTATATTTTTACAACCCTTCTTTCTCCTCCCTCAGTCTGTGTCCTCAGCCCCTTTCCCGCCTGCATTTAGCAGAAAAATATTTCCAGATGTGCCAAGGAAAGAGCTCCCTGTGCAGTAGCTCCGTAATGGATTTCATACGCTCAAACTAAAGGTCACTTCCTCATATTGTTGCTCTACCAATTGTCCCTCCTCAGTCCCTAGACAGCAGCCAAACAGAGGGACCAGCGTCTTTACAGGACAAGACAGGCAGCACAGACGCACGTCTCCCCCCAATGAATGTAAATTGACAGGCTGCCGTCAATGAGCCGGTACCTAATTTGGATGGTGGGAGACCGGTGAATATTGCCGGACACTGGGCAGCGTCATAATCGTGTCTGGCACTGGCATATGCATCTGTCTCGGTCCCTCTCCGGCTGCTGGACGACTGCCCGGAATAGTGCTGCTCTGCGCGGTTTTCTATTGGCTGAACTCGTCCCTCCGTGGATGGCTCTACAGGGCGGGTTGGACCCCGGGGCTTTTTTCTATCTCTGCTCTGACTCTGCGTTCTTGTCCACTGTCTCATAGCACAGAGGCTTTTGCCATTCACCACTTTGTATGCAATATGTTGGAAAGCCACTGGGCTTGTAGTCACCCCGTACGAAGGCGGACAGCAGTGACTGTGGGACTTAGACTCAAATGGCTTCTGAATAACCTTTTAACTGCCTTTTTTTTCTGGTTTATCAGGCCTGTCCCCTTTGGAGCTAGCACTCCTCTGGGGCAGTACACACACAAATTCAGATTGACACGCATAAAACAAACACCGTTAATGCCTGCTCAAGCCTGTTAGATAAATTGTTTCCCGTCATATTTAGCGAGCCATTTTCTCACTGTGAAAATAGCCTCACTCTGTTTGTCTCTTGTCTCTACTTTTCTCTCTTTCACTTCTCCCTTTTAGATCACTGATAGAAAGTGCCTTGTGAGACAGCATCCCTACTTGAAGATCGCTGAGTGTTTCCGAAGAGCTCCAGATTTTTTTTTTTTCCCCTCTGCAATCGTGACAGCACACGGCTCGGCTGCAAGCATCGTTGACCCTTGGTTTGTCCTTACCTGTGATCTGTGTGAAGGAAAAGTAAAGAGCTGCTGAAGCTGCTGCATAGCTGGCCAACGTGCCAAAGCTCAGAGAGAGTAACAATAAAAAGCCACAAACTTTGTATTATCCTGAACTGTGCCATTGTACCTCAAAATAACCCTGATATCCACCCCTTGCAAAGATATCATCACTCATACAGAGGACATTTTGGGGACACGGGTACATCAACTAGAGCTTTTCTCCGAGCATGCCCCCTCTGCCTTTCCAGACGTTCGCACCTGAGACTTACTGATTGATAAACAACTAGCTGTTTGACTGAGAAACTCCACAGTAGCGCAATAGTGCAGTCCCATGCTCAGGTCACAGAGACTTTGCCAGTCCATTACCTCTACGTTCCTGTCTGCAAGGACAAGCCTCATCCACTGACCTGAAGCAGCTCATTTATAGCTACACGTTCTATCACTTTCTAGTTCTTTTGTTTTTTGGGGGGGGGGTTTTGTTGTTTTTTTTGTTTATTTTTTTTTAACTGGAGTGCTCCTCTTCAGAGGATAACCTCCTCATTAAACCTAGTGGCTCTGCTGCAACCCGGCTCTACAGCCAGCGCTGTTGACATGGCTCTAAACATTGCCTCCATACGGGACACAAAATGGCTGACCCTGGAAGTGTGCCGGCAGTTTCAACGCGGGACTTGTTCACGCAGCGATGAAGAATGCAAATTTGCCCACCCGCCCAAAAGCTGCCAGGTGGAGAATGGGAGAGTGATCGCCTGCTTTGACTCGCTAAAGGTAAGGACTGCAGTTTTACATACAGAAGTGATTATTGTTAGTTTATATCTGCCATGTGACGTAAAACGTATTTGTGTACTTGGATTACATCTCTTTTTTTTATGGGAAGTTCTTCTAATATTACCGTGCCTTGTCCATCATGAGTACTTTGGGCGAACATCTGATCGCCTTGAGTCACTCCAGGGCTTCTATTCCTGGATGCATGTCAGCTGTCACATGCAACCAACAAACAACAGTCAGTGCTTGTTTTGTCATATTGGTTCACACAGATCCAAGAAGAGGCATTACATCTTCAAAATGCGGATAATCTGCTTTTTTCAGCCTGAATACATGGATTGAATATGTGCGGCATTACATTGTACCACATTTTGTTCAGGGAAAATCCACTAGAAGCTTCAAAGCCACATTGAAGTGTTTATCCCTTTAATAAGGCTTGTAGTTTATTTGTTGGCTCCCTCCTCCTTATCAAAAGTTAAATTGTTGTAATTTGTACGTTTGAAGCACATTTTATTGTACAGTTTTCATAGTGGTAAAACATCACTTAAATTAGCTCAACACCAGACACTTTAAAGCCAACCCAGTCGTAACAAGGTCGATTCACACATGCCCCCCTCATGCTGCAAATAAGATCTGAGAGCACCCTTATTATTTTCAGGCTGTGCAGGGGAAAAAAGAACTGAAAAACAGATGTGACAATGATAAATAGCCAAAGAAACTAGAGCAGAACACTAGAACTGTGAGGAGTTTGTCTTTTTTTTTTTTTTTTTAGGTATGAACTGTAGCTGCATTTCACATTTAGAACAGCGCAATGTGTGGTGAGTGTATTTCACATTTTTTAAGGCTTTATATGAGGCCCGTGCCAAAAGCGGTTCTTCTAGATTGGTACATTTCTCTGAATGTTAAAAATGTGAAATAACGGTAGAGGACATTTTTGAATTGTGATTGCAACTTTCCTGATACACGTAGCAAAATGTGCAAAAAGTCTGTTTCATTCCAAAGTTGCTTGTGGTCATTTATTTATTTGACACTGTAAAGAAACAAGCTGCTTTTATGTTGCTACAAGCTCCTTCCTTGGCTAAGACAAGTTAGTGCTAACAGTCAGCCACTGAGTGACATTCTTTCCCAGCTGTCAGATCTTCTGAGCTCTTATGCCGTGATTGTTTAATGAGCAAACAGCTGACTCTAATCAGAACTGATTTGTTGTTGCACCAAGTAAGGTTAAGCCTAATATGGAATCTCCGCAATCGCTATGATTTCCTTAATAACTCCAAGTTGGCATTCCTGGCTGAAGGGGAACTAAAATGACCTGAGAACTCAACCTCATACTAGTGTTACAAACTATGTTTAGTTTAGACTGTGCTCGGTGACATTTCCTGTGTAAACACTGGCTTTGAGGCAGTCATCTGGCAATTCATCCTTCAGCTGTGGCTTAATCTGTAGAATAAAAGAAAAGTCTATGCGTGCAATGAGCACTCAGGATTTCTGGATATCAAAGCCTCAAGTTATGCTGTAAACCCTGTTCTCTGTTACCATGAATGACATACTTTAAAAATGCCTTTATATTATCACTTCTGTTATAATACACAGTCTTGATGGTAGTTTCTACCCAGAACACTTTCAGGTATGGACTACAAGCATCCTCGATTGATTCCCATTTGTTTCCTTAAGGGATTCTTGACCACAGCGACCGGACTTCTTCTTCTACTTTTTTTTTTGTGGTCTGACCAAAGGCCGTCTACAAGTAAGCCTTTTTTTCCTTAACAGCAAAACCTCCTGACAGTTACTGAGGCAGTTTTTCTGAAGCTCCTACCTAAATATATGGGGAGATATCCATTACTTTTACGTCAGTAGTGACTGGGTCCTAAAGACCGCATCCATAAAATCAGGTAAAAAACTTTAAAAGTTTGGTAAATTTGCCGCACATAAGGGCAAATGTTTTCTTTTGTCTGCATGGTATAGTCTATTACGCAAGCATATAAGTTCAGTGTGGCTTCATTAATGGCTCTTCTCTACCTCGTGCCATGCAAATATACAGTTAGACCAGAAAAAAGATAAGCACGCCTACCTACAGCTTCACTACAATAACCATAGACAGGTAGTATAACAAATAGATAAGTCTGCTCCCACACCGTTGATGCTGTTTTATTTGTTGCCAGCTATTACATCGTCCTGATTCATATAAGTGCTGGTTTACTGCTTGGGGAGGTTTCTCAATTTTTTGGGGTTGCACCCAGTTTAAAAATCTATCCCAAAATAAGGGTCATGACACAGGATAAGAGGTTTTTGGTGGTATCTCTCCCCTGCATGGCCTTTTTCCCCTTCCATAATATGCTTGCATTATACTGCAGTATTCTAGGAAAACAGCAGCATTTCTTACATTTACTGTCCGGACTTGTCTGGCAGCCTGTTAGTCTAGGATCTTCTGCTGTCATTGAAGACTGCCTCCCTAACCCAGCTTAACTCCTAATGCAAATAAAAGGTTAAATGTATAGACAAAGAGACACAATTTCACCCCTTCTAACCCTCATTTCCCCATCCAGCCCACTGACAGAAGGAGAATACAGGATTCTCTGTACTTTTTAACTCCAACTCGCCCCCACTCTCGCAAAGACTTTCCTCGTGACAAGAGAATGAATGCTTTATTATGCATTAGGAAGTGTGTTTCAGTCCATGGCAGGCTGATTTTCACCCCCATTACGCCCGTATCATCTTCCTGGGTCTTCTCATCTGATAGGGTTATCATGCCAGGGTTGGGTGCTGCCAGGCATGACTTGGCCAACGATCAGAATGGTCTTTCTTATAAACACCTAAATGGTAACGCTCAAGAAAGGAGCAGAGAAGGAGGTTTAGCACTGCTGCTGCGCTTGTCAAGCAGCGGTAGGCAAACATTCCAAGGAATGGTTGTTGTTTTCAGTTTCTAAAAACACTTCTGTGACCACAGCAGCTCCTTGTTGCACCATCATATAGTTTTATCTTAAACTTGTCAGCCCTCTGCCAAAATAAAAGCATTTGCTTTATATCTTCATACCAGTGCTTATTTTGGGTGAAGGCTCATGCCCTAATTTTCTTACTAATATTTTACTTTGGGTTGCACAGCAATTTATTTTTTTAAATCTAATGATTTGTGGCATGGTGGGTAAATTGCAGGTTTCTCTGACTTGTTTCAGTCTCTTTTTTTTTTTTTTTTGTAATGCAGCTTCTAAAAGGTGCAATTCAATTAAAACGTGATGCAGCAGGACTGCTTAAAGAAGGGGGAAAGACTCCTGTTATACCTTGCAGGAAGTGGCGGAGAAGACATGAATGCGTTGTATTTCTGCTGGATATAAATTGCATTTGAAAGCATAATTTAGTTATTGCTGTTGTGTGGGTATCCATCTTTACCCAAGAGACCTGAAGAACAACATGGCTTTTTAGATTTCTGATAATAAGAAACTCCAGCAAGCAGTGAAGTTTTGCTGGAGTTTTATGGCAAACGCATGTCTAAGTTAGAAGGGGACTTTTGTATTGTGGCCAAACAGTCGCTTGTGCATGTTTCTTTTATCTGAAATATCTGGTTTTGCATTTTCTGTTAGAGAGCTTTGCATGGGTTAAATAATGATGAGGGATCACTCCTTTCTCGGTTACTTCCTGCTTTCTCGATCATAACGCTTGCAGCACCCTCACACGGTGCTGCTCTCAGCATTTCTGTAGTGTAATTTCTAGGGGCTTATTTTTGTCCCCTGCTTTACTCTGTGGGTTTTAGAAACAGCCCTTCTATGCTACACTTGTCATCTCTCAAAATAGAAGAAGCTTCTTCATCCCTGTCCAGCTAAAGCTGAACTAACATTTAGTCGGTGTGCATGAGAGGGGTTATAAAGTATCATTCATTTCAATTGAGACCTGACAGGAATGTTTGGGAGTGGTGACCTCAAGTGGGAGCTTTTCAGATATGTCAACTGTTTTTTCAACCACGTATCAGATTTCCAACATGGCCATGTTGCCCATTATAGGCCAGCTCTTCTCCATAAGTGTCCAAATTCATAGTTTTAGTATGTTTGTCCTCTTGCTTTGCAATAGCCATAATTTCGTTCTACATGTACAATGAGAATAAAGGGCTGTTCTATACGTTAGTGTTAACAAGCTTGTCTGTTTTATCTTCTGAATTAGGAAAATGACATTCAAATGAAACAAGTTCACACAGGTTTGGTGGCTGCCAGACAGAACATGACATTTAAATGTCATATATGAATACAAATTGTTATATGTCAGCAGCAGATTACCTCCATACAGGTATTTTATTTAAACTAAATAAATATGGCGCTATAGTTCTATCAGTAAGTCAAATCAAGAACTTTAAATCTGTGCTGTCATCTGAACCTTGATTTGTCTTAATCTGTTTACAAAATTTCTTCCGTTGCAACTTCGACATCATTCGACGTGATAGAAAACTGAGAGAGGCAGCTCTGTGTCTCCGGTAGTTTCAGAGATGTGTTGTGGTTGAAGCCATTTCCTTTAAGCTCTTTGATAATTGTTGCACCGTGACCATGGAAACCATCATAGAGTGGTGGTGGTGGTGGTGGTGGTAGAGATGAGTGGAAGAGAGGGCTTGGGTAGTAAATGAGTGAGAATACCTACCTTAATGGAGTAAATGCAGTCACGCCAGTCATGTGATGATGTCACACTGACTGTGCAGACATTAGACATCAGCCTTTTGTCAGTGCTTAAATTTGACTATATTTGACATGCCTGGATGGGTTTTTTTTCTTTCTCAGTTAAAGCATAAGACGCATATGTATAATAATCAGCTATTTTTCCAATGCTGCAGAAAATTAACAGCCATTTTAGGGAGTTTCACAGGTGTCCTGCAGACCTTGAAGCCTTTACAAAACAGATCGAATGCCCGACAGCACGGTCTGTTTAGATTTCCTCCCCCACACTTTTTTTGCACCAGTAACATTTTACCAGGTGACCACCACGCCTGAATGAGCTTCCGTAGTCTGAGAGTTGGGGCTGGGGGCGGGGGGTAGCCTGCTGCATCTGAGCGCGATCATGTTTCGTCAAGTTGCAGTCGTCAAAAAGAAAGCAGTGAAGCAGGACAAACAATAGGAGCTACTACTTTCAGGTGTGCAGAGTGTTTTCTCATTTGTATCACAAGCTCGCCGCAGTCCCCATGGGGATGAAGCGCCCTGGTTTCCCTCACTTAGTAAGAACATCTTAATCCGGACTGTGCTTTAAAAGAGCATGCTCCACTGTAACTGTGTTATCGGAGGGCGTGGGACGGCTCAAACCAGTAAATAAAGAAGCGAGGGAACATGGGAGGAAGGGAAGGTGTTCATATTTGAATGGTTAAGAGAACACAAATACAAGAGTAAAACTGTGAAGGTGGGAATATAAGGTTGTTTCCTGTCTCCAAGTGACAGATCTCACCAGGTAGGGAAGAAGAGCAAAGATTTTTAAGCCAGTTATCAAAAACTTTTATTAGGATTCAAGAGAAATGTGCCTACAACCCTGATTTAATTTCTTACTCCAGATAAACCTGTCAAGACAGAAAGCAGACATTGAAACATAAACACTAATGCATCCCAGAGACCTCTTTTTAAGTTTAAAGGATCTGTAACTTAACCATAGCTTCCCCCCTCTGAGCTCAGTACATTTGAATTTTTGTGGGAAGCTTCAGTGAACATGAACTTTCTGCCCGTGGTCTCAGTTTGCTTCTCCTCTCTTGTTTTAAAAGATGGGCTCGGCTACATTCCTCAGTGTAATCCTCCTGAACTGGGCCACACCCTGGGCAGAGCAAACATGTGGAGGGGAATGTACGCCGCGCAGCAGGAGTCGGTGTCCCCCCAGGGTCATTCACACAGACACAATGAGGCACTGACTTGAGCCTAATGTGGGGCTGCAGTGGATGCGGCATGCTTTTGATGAACCCCTAGGAGACCCCACACTGCTACCGTTCCTTAAACAGGCCTCCTCGTAGGCAGACAAATGCATGCACACGCACTGTCTTGCCAGTGCAAACCATGCCAAATTTCATTTGATCCATGTGATTTCACCCCCTCCACAGCCCCAGTCTATCTGATCTGCTCTGAAAACATCTACAAAGGTATAGAAATAAGAGTCAGGGAGGGGGAAGTCTGATCAGATCACTGTCTCCTCCTGCCTCCACTCTATGTGCTGGAAATGTTTAAAAGAAGAACCACAAAAACATTTGTTTATGCATGTGAAAGCATATTACCCACCATTAAACCCCAGTGATAGATCACTGTTATAGTGTGATTTGTAAGGAGTCCTTGAGCAGTGTAGAAAATTGTGTTTTACATCTGGTGATTTTCATTTCTTGAGTCTCGTCACATTTACAGGTCGTATGTTGATCATTGAGACTGTGTGTTATAATTTAGTTGATAGTCTACATCCTGTAGAAGTTCAAATGTTGTCTTCTGTGTTATATTATTATATTAAATGGGGGTGCATTGACGTTAAACAGTCAGTATGAGTTGTTATCGGCCTTGTTACCTGATATCGGTGTAACAACATGACATGTACTGATATCTGTGGCCGATGTCTACTTGTTGTGTTTCAAAGTCTTTTATAATTAGTATTATTAAGGACCATGGCATAGCAAAAAAAACATCTGGAGCAGCCAAAATGTTTCCATGTCTTTTAAATTTCATGTTATTCTGACAGGTTTCATGTTTTTTTTTTTAGCTGAAATTAAATTTAAGCTAATTTAACATCAGTTAAAATTCTGCATTTGATCAGCAAAGTCTATACATGAGAGAGTACACACCGATATTTTAACTGGGCCACCGCTTTGACCCACATTTGTGTTGGTCAGTGCTTCAACATTGTTGCTTGTGTGAGTCTACCACGATCCCCACATTGTTTTCCTCATTTGTAGCTGGAAAACTCCACAATGTCAGCTCTACCTTTCTTCTTTGATGCACTGAGACTGCTTTTTTGAGACTGTAAGAAATCAGAGCTCAATTGCTGGGCTACTGTTGGTGCTGTTGGTTGCAAATCTTGTGCTCTAGCAACAGGATTTTTTGGTGAAAACGTTTCCTTTCCATGTGGGCAGCCAACCTAAAAATAAAGCAAGGAGCCAAATGGAAATCATCAGACAATATTTCATGCAATTTTGTGTGGAAATTATGGGTTTTCAGACATCAGACAGATAAGAATAAGCAGCATTTATTTTTGTTAAAGTAAATGTCAGGAAAAATGGTGTTATTTTATCAAAAATACACCAAGGCGGTTTTGCTTTACATCGCTCCAATCAGTGTTATAATGAGGCCTGATAAACATGTCCAGTATGCACCACTGTATGCCTACCTCCCACTCTGCTAATGTGCAGCCTTTGTTATATCACCTAATGGAGTTGTAGTTTTGATCTTGAACTCTATTATGTCTTCTTTTAAAAAAAAAAAAAGATGTGTGGCATTACTGTTGTTTAATGTCAGATTGAACAGTAGGTGTTCTTCATCCAATGAGCTGCCTGCAACATGATGGAAAGACTGAGCACTGAAAATCTGCCCATCTGCTGCTACCAGTGTCTCACCTGGTCTCAGTCCACCCACTACCTCTGAGTCATCCTCTTTTTCCATCTCTCTCAGCTGCCCACAGTGCTGATAAAGTACTCCATTTTCTGCATTATATATTTTTTCTGCCTGTGGAAAAGAAAAAATTGTAACTTAAATCAGTGCTGCAGAATCAATGGGATCCTCACATTTGATGATTTCAAAGCCAGCTGGACTCAAATTCCCTTACTGCTGCAGTAGTTGTTGCTGTTGTGAGCACCTCTGCAGTAAAGCAGAAGGCAGATCTATGCCAGAGTGAGGCAGAAGGCGTGCTGTGCGGTTGACCTTTAGTATCAGCTCCATTAATTATTGATACGTAGTTTCATCATCACTGAGAGACAGACTCAGGTTGTCTGAGAGAAGCACATATTTACCTGCTTTATTCACTGGAACCTAACCTTAGATTAAAAATGCACTGTATATCATGCTTGAAAAAAATCATTATCTTTGGCCTTCTGCCCGCCCCCTTTGGAAGGGCAGGCGATGCCTAGTGGTAGCTGCAGTATGTTCACTGTATTGCCGGTGTACTGAAGCATATGGCGTTGGCTGTAGCCCATTTTAAGCACTGAAATTAATCGTTTCACGGGGAATGTGTTGACTGCTTCCTCTGGGTTCTTTAATTCTCTGGTGATTAGGAAATGGACAAGCTTACAGAGGCACAGAGTTCAAGATGCTTCCACCCAACCACCCTCAGTTTGTAGGCACACGCACCTTGGGAGCTGCAAACAGTTAGACAGACAGGCCCAGCTGTCTCCTAGGGGCCAGCCTTTATAATGAGACAAAGATCTCCTTAATTGGCTCCATCTAATGAGGCAAAATAAAGGCAATCTTTAGGGGCCCTCTTCTTTTTTTCTTTCCTTTTTTTTTTGTTGTTGGGCTGTGTCAGAGGCAGTTGTAAACCAGACCTACCATGACATCCCAATCTCATGTGGAGACTTGTCAGTGCTGTGAATTTCAAAATCCTACATGTCGGTACGTCACTATAAAAAAGTCATTTTGCTAATAAAGTAAGCACCAAAAGCTACGCTGACAGTGATTGACGCTGGGCTTGCATTTGAAAAAGAGGAGCAACAATGGAGTGTGCCCTGTGTGAACTCCATTTTAGAAGTGTTCTGACTCATATCCTATTCAGGCTCACTGAGTGGCAGTGACGGACTGCGTGGTAAAAGTGGAATCTGCCATAATTACTTGTCGAAGTCTTCCTATGCTCGCCGCTGCGCTGCAGATACTGATGAGCTAAATGGAGACCTCCATTTTGAAAAAAGGCACTTAAAAAGCTGGTGCTTTGTACTGGCACACATAATAAAGAGACAGTCACTTGTCTTATTTTGAGTCAGCATATGGATTGAATTAGGCTGATGAGATCATGCGGGGTTGTGCCTTTGTCTAAAATGGCTGATCGCCCAAACCAGTATGCTGTTGCAGTCAGTGGCACAAGGTTGAGCAGACTATTAATTCAAGGCCAGTCTAGTTTTTGTCTCGAGCATCAAGCTTAATAGGCCAGGCTAAAGCAGCTCTATGTTGGAGTAATTTGATAGAGCCTGTCTAGGTGAAAGTCTTGGCGTCAGTGTAAATGGCTCCTGTATTAGTGAATGAAAGGTTTAAACTGAGCCTGTTACGCTCCACGTTTTTAATTGCTGGGCTGTACTACAGTAGCTTTGCATGGTTCACGGTTATTAATCACCCTTATGTATCTTTTACGGGCTCCTTAGTTCAGTCACTGTCTAAACAACCTCCCTTTAAGCCAGCTTTCTTCTGATTGGCTGCCCCTCACACACAGACCCTGTCTGAAGCCTGAGCTTTTGGCTTACAGGTGTCACCTGCATGCATAGTCATTTTCTGAATCTCCATCACTGTAAAATATTGCAGAATAATAGGAAAAGCACAGTAGGTCCCCTTTATAGCTGCGTAATTAGAAGGAAAGCTAAGAAAACCTTTTCATACTCAGCTTATTCAGATCCAGTACTGCTTCTCAAATGATGCTTTGTCGATGCTTCTTTTCTTGGCTTGGCTCAGTATGAACTCCCACAGCAACAATAAACTGATGTTTGTTAATAAAGGATAAGACGTGTTTACTTCCACCTGTGTCCTATTTATGTAGTTTTGGATATCATTCCTAACAGCACTCAAAGCACAAAGTACACAGAGTTTTCTATTTGACCTGTGGGAATGGTGCAATATCACAACGCAGAATGGGAATGGCAACTTTTGCGTTTCCTTTGATGCACTAAAACACATTTGGCAGCACGTACCCTTCTGATCTATTTAAAACCCAAGCTAGAGTTATTATTTGTATTTGTATCACTCCCTTGCCTCCTTTCTCCTACCACAGAGCGTGGCCATACCATAAAGGTCAACTTTAGGTCATAGCAGCATTTCTGTTCCTGTGGGTGGGTGGGTGTGTGTGTGTTTGGGCCAACGAGGAGTTGCGGGGG
>VVHJ01043222.1:0-16418 GCA_015107715.1 Tylochromis polylepis | reverse complement strand
TAAAAAAAAAAAAAAAACCCCAAGCAAAAAAAAAAAAAAAGGGGGGTTGGGGGGGGGGGGAAATTAAAAAAAAAAAAAAAAAGGAGATACTAGAGCAGTGTGAAAAAGAGGGATGTATTACACCAAACCTATCTCCATTACTTCCTCTACGCTTGGTTGTCCTCAGACACACTGCCAAGCAAGGCTTTACAGGATTAATGTGGCAGCAGTACTCATACAAACACTCCAGAGTTAGTACAGCATAGTACAGGTCAGCACACTTATCTCTAACGCAACCTAGCAATGTTTTGTACACAGATATTTGCTGTCACACTGTTATAATGGTTATGAATGAAATTTTGCTTGTGGGGCTCTCAGCAATAGAAGATTCCACCTTAGTATGTAACAGACACATCTTCTCTTACCGGAACAATGAAGCGAAATGATCTCGTAACAAGAAGACAGTGTGGTGAAAGCGAAACGTGGAGCAACATCATACAATTGGAGTCAAGTTTCTCAAAACCATAATGAATACATATATTAGCTTGATATCTTCTTTAAGCTGTAAAACCTGCTGCTAAAGGCTAAAATGCCTTTTACAGTTGAGTTAAGTTGCACAATGGGGTTTCTTCAATAAAACCATTCATTGAAGTGCAAACTTTGAGTTACACCCAGTGATATGACTCACCAACAGGAAGAACACCTACAGCAGTGTGTCAGACTTCTGTGGATATGTGGGAAATATGCTGATATTTTAATATGTCTGTTATGGCATGGTTATATATACATTATTTTTATAATAATAACATATGCATTTGTTTTTATGGACTTTTATAATACTAATATTTATAATACATAAAACTTTTGTCTGTGTATTTGTTTCTTTGTTCACCAGCTCCTTCTACACAATCAGAAGCAACATATCTTGGCACACAGGTTCATCTTAGGGCGTCTGAAGGCTCTTGTCAGATATTGTGGTGTTATCATGTTGCCTAGCAACTACTTAGCGAAAGGTTAAAATAACTTGTTTTTAATATTCATGCATCTGTGACACCCTATAAAATTATTGTTTCACTGTTATTTAATGGCAGTAATGTCTTATTTATATTTACAAATCTTCAGTTATGCATGATATATTATGACGCCATCAGGTTGCCTGGCAACCACCTAGCAACGCCACAGTGACCTGTTTTTTCGCCCGGTCATTATGAAAGCACACTGTCATTTTAGACAATAACATCTTATTTATATTCACAAAAGCTGAATTATTCACGATATCATAACATCGTCACGTTACCTGCCAACTACCCAGCAATGAGTTAAGATTATCCACATGTGTGTGTATATGTATTTATGCACCCACAACACCATATAAAAACATTGCATCAGAAATATCAGAAATATTGGTTCTGACCTCCGTGATGATCTGAAGATTTGCTTTGTTACTGTTTATAACTTCAACTGTCTGAGGTTCGTCACCATAAGCAATAAGTCGCTTAAAAAAATGTCAAAAACTGTGAAATGTGCCAGTTAGAATAATTACTTTTTCATCCATTTGTTTTCTGACTGCCATGACTTGTGAGATCAAAAATGACATATTTTTTAGGGTTAGGCTTCGAATCATCACAGAATCTGATTCAAACAGGAGGACAAAGGAGGGCGGGGACAACTAAGCTGTAGTGTTTGCATACCAAACACTAAATAAGAACTAATCTCTGTGCAATAGACTGACAGTAGTCGAAATGTGCAATAGACATTTGGCTGCTACATCTCATTAATGAGTATATTTCATTGCCTATCTATATATTCTGTATTTATGTATGTGTATATATGCTATATTTATGCTTATATCCATATTCCCTTTTTCCTTTTTATTTTATATTCTAATTTCTTTACTATGCAAATTTCTGTCGGTGTTCTGCTACTGGAAACTGAATTTCTTGGAGGAGCCTACCCGAGGGATTAACAAACTTCTATCTATCTATCTATCTATCTATCTATCTATCTATCTATCTATCTATCTAAGCCTTAGAGGGTTAAGGAAGAAGGACATCACTGAAAAGGATGCTAAAATCTGTAAATATCTGAAATTTTGTTCTTAGCCACTAATTACAAAATGTAGATGGCAACACTTTATAATGCAAACCACAATTTGTGGTATAATTTCCCAAAACTTAGCATGTAATTGTTCAATAGTTTACAAGGACCTGCAACAAAATTATTATATTCAGTGAACTAGGATTGGCAAGTTGTGTTCAAAGTCACTTTTCGGGGAGTTAAATGATTAATGAATGCTCAGAACTGTTGTTAATTAATTTGGGGGGGAAACTGAGGCATTTCAGTTGTGACAATAACCTGCTGTATCCTTTGAGCTTTACTTTGATCTACTTGCAGGAGTGGGAAAAAGATCAGATTACTGTGTAAGACCTGACACCACAACCAATCCCCTTTTTTTCAGATGAAAACTGTGGAGATAAAAGTAACTCTGGTACTCCCAGCTTTAACATCAAGCTGCAGCATGAAGATTTTGTTTCCATTATTTTCAGTATATACCACTGTGGAAACTCCTGACGCTGCCATTTTCCAACTGATTACCTGTATATGCGCCTCAACCCAAGGGACCCAGCAGTGTTTGTGTCAACCTCCCACAGTCTAATAAACAAGATTATACCTGTGAAGGAAAGACATTTTCAGTATTTGTTTTTCTTTTTTGTTTTTGGTGAATTGCCCTGACCTAATTCAACAGCTTGTGCCCCCCTTTCTGCATCAGCAAGCCACTATCAGCATGAAAAGGTGAAGGAAATGTGTTGTCATGGCTACATGGCTTGCCGTTAATGCAGTCGGAAAAACATCTTTGCATGTCCTTTCTTTGTCCCGGTGTATTTTTTCACAGGCAGACCTGCCTGCTCTTCCAGCTTTCCTTCATACCTTTAACGTGGGAGGGCAGCGTACTCGGCATAACTCTAGAAAGTGACCCACCCAGGTTCTTCAAAAGGGTATTCATTCTTCTTAGGGCGTTACGTCAGAGCAGGTTATGATGCTAGCGCAAGCAGGAAGAATATTTCCATGCCGTATTTGCATGCATGTAGTCCCTGCTGTGAAGTCAGGCATGGTTGGCTGGTGGGAGGACGAGGAGGGAGGAGGGGTAGTAAGAGTGGCGAGGATTCTCCTGCGATGACGCAGAAACCCTGCACGGTCTATTTTTAAACCTATTGAAGTGTGCAACACCCTTGCATTACTATAACTGCGCCTTCAAACCAAAACAAATAGACAGAGAGAGGCAGAGCATGGCAATACAATCAGCCCCTTCTTTTACTTTCCTCTCAGGCTTATAGAGCCACAGTGAAATATGGATTATGACTTCATATAGTCGAGATGTGGTGCTTTTAGGCTTTTCTGGCTTGGAATAAGAATAGGGTCGAATGGATGATCCCCACTAAAATGAGTTGGCAGCACTTGAAAGCAGCAACTGGCTGAGGTTGTGTCCTGGCCAAACACACAGCAGCCTGTATTCATTAAAGTCTCAGCTCCGGGTTTATCAGTGAATAACACAGACTGGATGGAGCTTTTTTTTATATCCTCTTTATCTTCTCTCTGGTCTTTGTTTTCTTTCAGTGGACTGAAATGTTGAGCTTCCTTGAATTGCAGATGTGCTTCCCACTCGCGTGGCGGTATCTCTGGCCCTCAAGCCTCTGAAATGTCACCGCTAGACTGTACATGCCAAATTCAATAACCAGGAACAGGTGCTATCCCCTCTGATCATGGGCTTAGTATAGAACTGTGAGCGAAGATCAAGGTTAAAACCTACCAGCACCTACTGATGATGTGTGACGAGATGGAAAAAGTGTAATACTCTTCATGATTCATCTCTGGCCTACTCTAAAACCCTCATCTGGTATCAGCTACGATCCAAAACACGCTGAATTCCCCTCCCCACTCCCCTCTTTGTTCCCTGGCATTGTGCTGACATACTTGGATCCATCTGTCCTTGCTGGGAGCCTTGTGATAAACACCAGTGCGTTAAAATACAGTTCAAATGTATCATCTGCACTTCAGGATGACTCACTCTGGCTTGGCCTTTGCATAAACATTTTACAGCACAGCCATTTGGACCTTCAAGCTGAGAGTTATACTATGTTTATTTGAGCAGTGGGAAAAACTGATAACGACTCTTGCTCTAGCAAATTTAAAAGAGAAATATGTTTTGTTTGTACAAAAAGAAGACCTAAAATTAAGCTGGAAAGTTCCCCAGAAAATAAATGTGGAAATAAATCCAGGATTTGAATATTAATGGCAGCTAATTCTCTGATTGTGAACATGGATCAGTACAGAATATTTAAAAGAGTAATAAACTTGCTGGCTTCACTGCAAAGAGCTAGATGAAAAGATCAATAGATATCTTTCCATCAAATCTGAAACAAAAGCCAGGAGCCAGTTGGCTTACACGCTTAAAATATAACCTGGAAACAGCAGCCAAAGAAACACGCAAAAGAATCTGTAGTTAACCAGTTAACAAGTTTAATTTGATTTAATCATCAGTATTAAAAATTGATGTGTGTAAATCATTTTTTCTTGCTAATTTAGCTAAGCTAAATTAAGCCATTTTCATTCATTTTCACTTCCCACACAAAAGAGTGATTACTGCCAGACTTGTTGGATCAAGAAATAACTTAAAAAGAACCTGTCTGACAAAGCGAAGCTCAAGAATAAAAAGCTACACATCCCGCACAATCTAAAGAAACTTAAGCACAGCTGCGAAACAGTCAGTGACATCTGTCAGTCTGAAAAGGGTTATAAGTCCATTTCTAAGGCTTTCAGATTCTTGCGAACCACGGTGTGAGCCACTGTGGAGAAAACTTGGAACTGGACCTTGCAGTGACTGACTGACCTGGCAAAGTTACTCCATGAGTGCAACAACTCATCCAGGAGGTCACAAAAGAACCCAGAACAACGTCTAAAAACCTGCAGGCGTGATTTCCCTCAGTTAACATCAGTGTTCACGATACAATGATAAGAGAGAGTTTCTCTGAGCATTGCACAGACTTAGAACCAGCAAACTGCCCAAATCTCTGCTTTTACAGTCCAACTTGCTGATGATCAGTTAATCAAGTGCATTTGATCACCTGACTGTGACTTTCCCTCTGAATTTGTATAGAAGCAGTAAGGTGTACTCGGTTTTTCCACAGGACTGCATAGTCCTGCAAAAGCTTTATTTTTCACGTGGCATGAACATGGACTCTATGAAAAAGATGTATTTTATTACTCAGAGCATTCAAAGAATTTAACTGTTTCTGCTGTATAATCTAACTTAGCTAGTTTTCAGGATTAGTGCTAATAAACTCTATATAAATAGCACCAATATACAACAACTGTGAAATAACTTTAAACGATCAACCAAACATTCATATTTTCACTTCTTGTTTCAGTTTGAGAGAATGTTAACGTGCCAGTCTGGAACTCATTTTTCCAAATATTCGGGTATCAAATCAACTCGCCATCATTAAAGAGCTTTTTTTTTCATCTTTTAATGCTACCAGATTCCCTCAGTTTCCTTTATGCTATGCTAAGCTAAATAAAAGCTGCAATGCAATAGTAACTGTAAAGACAAGAGTAAGAAAGTCAACAATCATGAAATAAAGAACAAAAAGAGTCCCACTTCACATATTCAGCTGCATGGAAAATTGGGAAAAGTTTTCACAGCTTTTCTATTCGAGCTTTAAATGTGGATGTGAACAGTCAATTTTGTTCAACTGTGCTAACCACCTGCTGTCTATTTCCTTCATATTTAGCATGAACACATAAGGAGTTCCTATCTGTTCTACTTATCTAACTCTTGGCACAAAAGCAAATACATCTAGAAATGTCAGTCTTTTTTTTATTAAATTTCAACTCAAAGTTATTTCAGCCCTTATTGTACCATCAAACACAGGCAAAGAAACACCCTTCAAAACAAACACGAGTCCTACGACACACTACACGGCTGGGCGTGCGAGAGATACGGTATGATAAGGCCCTTTGAGTAATAAATGCAGTTCATGTCAGGAATGTATCTGGAGGGGGGCACACTGTGGAACAGACAAGATGGAGTCACAGCAAGGCAACACCCCTCACCACGGGAGTCTCCCAGCTGGTGTGACACCAGACCATCTGTGGACCTGTTTATCCCAGAGAGCTGAGGTGGTCATGTGGAACCGAATGCGCGTGTGTGAGTGTGTGTTCTGAATATTGTTTTCCACTTAGACTGCAAGGCTTCATCGACTTCATTACCTATATTGTAATGCAACGGTTTAAACTGAAGACTAAAATAGTTTCTCTGGTACACGCTGACCCAGTAAACTAGAGCAGTGCACAGTGTGCAAAATGGACTTGCTCCATAGCTAGTAAAAATGTTCCTGTATTTACTGAGCATAATACACTCACTTTAATGCATCCAGAATTTCAGGGGTGTGTTTCTCAAAAAAAAAAGCACGGACATTACTCACAGCATCAGCCGAGAATGTTTCCAGTACAACTGTGTCTCACAAGGGTGGAATCGAAACTAGCAAAAATCGCTTTTCTCTCTAATCCTCCGCGAGCTACTCCCACTGAGCCCCGCGGGAATTAATTTGCAATGCTAGGGATTCTGAGCAATTTATTTGCCACAGCAATCTTGACTGAGATTTGGATTTCATTATAGAAAAAAAGAATTCAGAGACAGATATATACCGCCAGGCCTTTTCCAGTGTTTCAGCTCTGTGCAAGGCTGCATAAGACATTACTGAGGGTTGCCATGATGCCATGTACACGATCATCCAGAAATGTAGCAGTGGAAAGCACATAAGCACATTTACCGAATACTCTGAGCAAGTACAAATTTGAAATACTTACACTTCATTTAGGTATTTATAATTAATGTGTAAGGTAATGATACTCTTAAACACACTGAACAACCAAAAACATTACAAACACTGACAGGTACAGTGAATAACATTGTTGTTCTCACTAAAACACAAAGATCTTTTGGAGTCTAACGTTCATACAGACGTTACTATCACAATTACTATTACAGCCTAAATATTGTTGCACAACGCTCACGGCAAAAGCACTCCCAGATGGCAGCAGCCTCCCCCAGCAGGATAATGCCTCCACCACAACACAAAAACACACTCAGGAATGGAGAGTCCAGGGTGTTGACGTGGCCTCCAAACTACCTAAATCCAACATCGGATGGACCCGATTACAACACACAGGAACCAAAGAAGGCCAAATTCCTAGTGCCAGACACCACAGGACACCCTTGGAGGTCCCACATGACCCACATATATGCATAAAGGTGACCCACACAATTTTAGGCAGGAAGTTTTAATATTATTGCTGATTCTTGTATAATAAGCTTATTAATTCCGCAGACAGTGGCTCCAAACCATTTTAATATTTGAGACCTTGCAGTAATAAACAGCATCAACCACATGTCTATTGGTCATTTCGATTTCAAAAGACATAAAGAAGAAAATATCACGCCCAAAATGTGTTGAGAGGTCAAACATGTCTAAAAATATGAGAAGAGTTAGACTGACTTATATATAAACAAAAGGTGAGACAAAGCGTGTGTTTGGGTTGGACGCTAGGATGCATTTCTTACCTGCTAAACTAGTCTAAGATTTTGGGAACTAAGCACTATGGAACTGGTTTGTCAGGAACAAATGGACAGCATTTTATTTAATCCTTTTATAGCCTCCTGAAACCTGAGTGCTTGTTTGGCATGCATTTTTAAAATTTCTTCTAGCTGCTTAGAATTTGTTGGGACTGATGGTATAAAATTAAACGTCACCTAAGAGATGAAAGTAATTAAAAAATATATCTTCATGTTTATCACAATGGATTTAAAAATGAGGACAAAATATTATTTTTTGTCAAAATTTCCCAAAGTGCTTCTTTAGAAAGCATAAAATTTTTATATTTGCACACAATAACAGATTTATTTCATTTTTACCAGGATCAATATAATTAGCCCCTTGAAAAACTGACCTTCTTATTAAGGCATAGCACAAAACACTGCTGTGCAAAGATGTGCTTTAAGTTTGCGATGCTCAAAGCTTATAAAATCAAGTTGAACCTGAGGGTTGTCTTACGCACGCTATAGAAATGTCAGCAAGCGTTTGAGCTGTCACTTGAGAAACCATCACGCCAAAAACAAAAGAAATCCGTTTAGACTTGAGAAATAGGATTGCTGATGCTCACAAAGCAGGAGATAGACATACGAAGTTATCAGAGCGTTTCCAAGTGTCAAGAACTGGAGTGAGAAGCATCGTCAAGAAATTCAAAGACACTCACGAAGCGCGGGACAAGCCCGGCAGAGACAGCAAGCAAAAGATTTCAAAGACTTCAAGCCAGACTGAACTATGCTAAGGACAAACCTGTGGAAAGATCACGCATACTGGAAACGCTGGGTCTGGGTCGTCGCTCTGTCTTTCAACACGACAATGACCCAAAACATATGCTGCTCCTGGTGAACAATGACCTCCAGAAGACCAAAGTGAAGGTTACTGACATGACTTTAATCCTACTGAAAATCTGTGAGTTGAGCTGAAGATGAAAGTCCATGCCAGAAGACCATCAAATCTGGAGAAGTTTGAGAGATTTCCCCCCACGCCAAGCGTCGAAAATCATACTAGGATGTTTGGAACAGCTGTGTTGAAAATTCCTTGCTCTGCTTGACAGCGCTTGGGAAATACTCTTAAATTGAATTTTTATGGGGAGGCTAATAATGCTGTCGTCATCTGTATTTTAAAGTATAACACACACACACACACACACAAAAAATCTAAGTTTTAATGAAGTGTAAAACACTTTATTAAGCACAATGAAGTATAAGGTGCAGAAAAGTCCAAATTTAATATCTCCATATGAGGACGCAGGGTCTCAGCGGGGCGGGTGAACGCACTAAACCTGAAACGAAGCTGAGCGTAAACTCTAAGAATTTTCCTCTCCTGGCCTCGTGTAATTATAATTAGCTTTCCAATCTTTGTTGTAGCTGGATTTTCTTTTCACTGTGATGCTTTCCGTGATTTTTGCTTTCTTTACAACCACTGGATGAAAAGCAGACTTTAGAAAAAGTGTCTGTCTGTTGACTTTTGAACATCAGATCCGATCAAAATGTGGGGACATGGCCTCAATATGTGGGAAAGGGGAGCAAGGTATTAAAGTTCTGTGAAATCCCACTCTCTTGGAAATGAATAGATCAAACAGTCACACTCTACTAAAAGTTAAAACCACATCTATTTTAGCTAGCTAAAACAGGAACACGACATCAGCCTGATGTCATAACCTTCAGAAAGGCACATGTGTATGTAAAAACACTGACGTAGCAGATCTTCTTTAATAAAGCAAAATCCACCATTAAAAGAAAGCATGAAAATAGCAGCAGCGCCGTAAAGGAACTTTAGAAAACAGATGCTGATGTAGTCATTTAGAGCAACTAAAGTGGGTTTTGGATGTGACTTCATGTTTAATAACACTAACAAAAGGAGGGAGGAGGTGTTATCCAAGTATAAAACAAGTTACAGCCTCAGGTCTGACTCACGCTGAAATGCAAATGTGATCAAGTCACCAGCTAGAGCAACACACTTGCTTTCCTTTAGTATAGTGACACCAACCCAAACAGTCCTCAAAATGAAAGACAAGCTGGGTGACATTTTTGTGTGATGTTTCGTTCTGCCATGACAGATGACACACACACACAGTTGGGGGGGGGGACCCAAAAACAACACACTCCACCCACCTTCACAGCAATGATTATAAAGACAATAACAGCTGTTTTCAAATCCTAAACCAAGCCAACGTTTACCGTCAGTTTTAACCTTGTTGCCCTTTCGGTAGGGCAGCGCCTCGTGGTATACAGCCACTCTCACACACGCGTTAAATTAAAGAGAAGTCGGCACATGAGAGGTAACAAATAAGTCCACTTCCCACAGATCATGTTCAACTGTAGTTTATTTTATTAAAAAGACCAGGGTGCAAATATGAAATTAAAAAAAATAAAGACAAGCATATAATTTTTTAAGCATTTAATACAAACTTAACAATATAAACTATTTCAGTCCCTCTTGACATGTAAGACACTGACTCAAAATACTTTGTTATACCTTAAATTTTTTTTTTTCTTCATCAAGTATTGCACAATGTAGGTACAAAATTAATATTCATACGATTACATTTTGTCCATAGTATAGCAAAATCTTTTTAACCTCTTAACAGAAAATACAATTCATCTTTCAGAAAAAAAAAAAAGAGCAAATATTCCTACACTTTACTTCCACCACTAAGGAATACTCTGTACACAATCTTCAGAATATTTGATGTATAGTATTTTTTTTTTTTTTTAAAGATGGATTTCTTTAACAATTATCTTTTTAAAAAAAAGAAAGAAAAAGAAGGAAAAGCTGCTGCAGCCATCACAGATCACTGGAGTAGTAAAAAGATATAAATGCAACACCATGTCATAGAAACAATATATACTCTGATATCTTACAAACTCTGTACTAAATTAAATTATACAATTAGAAAAAGACCAAGTAACCCCACTTAGAAGTGCCAATTCATAAAAATCAGCCTCGTCTTACCACCTGTAAAATACTGTAAGAGGCCAAAACTTGAAGCTTGTATTTTATTTTGTACTTTTTTTTTTTAAAGTTATTTTCTTCAACATAGTAAAAAACTTTGTGCTTGGTTGGCAAAAAGAAATCAAGAAAAACAATGATGCATGTTGAATTGAAGTAACCAAGCTTGGATGTGTTTGTACAACAAGCTTTTAGTAGAAACTAACTCAAGGGGGCATGGTCAAAACACCCTTGGGCACATGCTCTTTATTGACTAGACACTACAGCCTTAAAGTCCAGTTCTAAGTGTGCGTTTTGTTTTTCCTTCTCTTTGAGCCACCGTCATTCATAAATAGCATCTTATGATGATGAGCTTAGTTAGCCATGACTGGCTGGAATTGCTGGTTAGAATACTGCATGTTGCTCAGACTGAAGTTGAGGCCATCCATAAGAGACTTGTCGTTGAGGCTTCCGTAGGCTGCAAACATGTCAAAGGCATTGTTGTACTGCAGTGGGCCAAGCCCCAGGGAGCCCTCCCCGGGGAACACGGCTCCAGGGCTGGACTGACCCTGGAGGCTGGGGAACACAAACTCCTTGGCGTTGGGAGAGAGCGCAGAGGCTTTCTGCTGCTGCTGCTGACTCAGGCCGAGCCCGTACAGTGAGTGCATGGAGGTGGAGATGGCTTTCTGCTTCAATAGGGTGTTGACATTCAGACCCAGGTTGTTGGTAGGGGAGGTGCGGGCCACCTTGCTGCTACTGCCGCTGTTGCCGTTACTGCGCCCGCTGCTCTTCATCTTAGTGGAGCCAAATTTGGTGGCGGCGAAGGTGGCAGTGGTGAAGGTTAAGGGCTGGGTGGAGCGTGGCATAAAAGATGGGCTTACCGCAGCAGACTGCCCAAAAGGAGGGGAGGGGGAGCTCGACTCTGAAGAAGCCCCAACAGGGTCGCTGATTGGCATGAAGACCTGGGCCTCGGGATTAAAGCTGTTCTTGATCTCCTTGTCCAACTCAGACCCATTTTCATTGTTATCATCCACATATAACACCTTAACCGGTCCCTTTTCCCCGATCTGGTAGGAAACCTCAAACGGGTCAATCCACACACTAAGGTCCTGAGGAAGATTATTCCGGACGTCTTCGATGTCCAACCCGCTCTCTTTGGCTGCCTGCTCCACCACGGGGTCCACCTTCTCCCCTACATGGATGCACCTGAACCCCGACCCTTTGTATGGCTTATCCGGATACCAGTGGCCTTCATATTTTTTCTTCAGCTGCCTCTCGAGCTCTTCGCCAAAGATATTCACTCGTCGTCGAGGGAGTTTGTTGTACAAATAGGAAATAATAAAGTTGAGGGCTACTTGAATTTCAAGCTGCATAGCTGCTTTCAGTGGCAAGAGGGATTCTTTTACCGTCACAGGTTTGCTTTTTCCTCCCACAAAGCGTTGCAAAAAACCTCCAAGGCAGCAGTGATGAGTGTAATGAAAAAGCTCAGCACGCGTTGCCGAAACAAATATCCGTCCTGCAGCAGAGTCAGAGTCAGGATCCTGAAATGGAAAGAAAGGGGGACACGTTATAGACACGCAGCTGTTCACAGCACAGCACAAGAGAAGCAAAACAATCATCAGTTTGGGCCCCTTCAAAAACAAAACACGCACAACATTTTAATCACCATCCACTTCCTCTCCTTCTCTCTACACAGCAGCCGTACAACAGCTATAAATACACACAGGCCACTGACTCAGACGGTGTCAGCAGTGCGTGCTCCCCAGCGGTCTAGTGTGACAGATAAGTGCACCCATGGTTGACCTCTACAGAGGGCGGTGGATGGAACGGCAGGTGTCAATAGTCAGACGAATTTTCGATCGCCTCGGATTCGCACTGGACATGTTTGGACAAACTCCTGCCTTCTTTAGTTGGATAAGCTTCATTTTAAATAACCCAGCCGGGCTATTCCAGCGATTTCACCCCCGCTAAGCTACAGTAGGTAGAGGAGCACGTACACACTCGCGAGGAGAATTGCTGTTACATAATCATCATTCAAAGTCTAACCACGGCCATAAAACCCTCTGTTACAGCAGAGCAAGAGCGTACGTGACGCCGTCAGCGCTGTATACACATAAACTGTCCGCTTTCTCACCCCGTCGGCTCTGTGGCTGTCGTCCACCTAGCATTAGCCGGCCAACTTAATGATGGGTGTGAACTGCAAAGTGGCAAGCTAGCTATCAAGAAGGCAGATAGTGTTAATGTTTAGCTCGCCCAGCTGCTTATCAGCGTTACCTCGCGGTGACATCGCGCGTGCCAACCGCAAGATATGCGCACAATAAAAGTCGACCGTAAGAGGCAGTCAATGTCACCGTTAACGGCACCGTAAGAAGAAAATTGGCGTTTTAACCGGACTCTGCTCGACACCGAGCCGTGTAGCATTTCAATTAGCCAGGAAGCTACAGCTCGAATACTCGACAAAAATACTTTGGTTTAATAACATCGCTGACTGCGACAGTTTGACAACTAACCAGAGATATCAGAGGAGTGATGCACGGCTGTGTCAGAGTCCGAGAAATTGATGTTACGGCGACGTTGCGTTTATATTTACCTTACATGGAAACAGCAGGTCCTTCTTGCACGAACCAGAGTCCGCTCCAGGAAACGTTAGAATCTACACAGATTCTAGTGTCACTTTCTAAAGAAGATAGAAAATATTGTAGCGCTCCAGGCGAATTTGTTTTCACTTCAGTGGGGTTACAGTTGAATTCCGATTTGCGGGTTTCCAAGCTTACTCCCCACAGCTTGGGAGTTTTTACAACTCTGCCCTTTAAAACTTGGGCTTGTTTGTTTTTATAGTAGTCCTCCGCCACGGACATGGAGTGGGTGGTGATGCGGCTCACAGGGGTCAACACCCAGTAACGCGTTTCTATTGGCCGAGCGCTTCGTCGTCACGAACAACCACACCAACTACAGCTGTGACTGGATGATTTTGTGTTCAGTCAAACACACGGTTCTATTTACGGTAGTGGTTTGCCTTTCATCTGTTATGGACTACTTTATCGGCAAAGAGGGTTTTAACTAAAAACCATTTGAAACCCATGGGGAGAAATATGGGTTGTTGTTTTGTTTTTTTTTAACAAAAACTATTAAAAATGTAATACCTGCATGGCTGAAAGGTAAAGAACTGACACTGACTGTCTGTTTTATGTGACATATCCTATTGAGGGCTCTACATCTCAGTGATTGTGCTCAGTTGTGCATAAAACATACTGCTGGTTATATCTGTTATGATTAGAATTAAGAATGGTCAGTATAGTTATTGCTGACAGCGAGGAACAAGGCTGAAATGAGACCACACTTGGCACCACTTCTCCCACTACAGGGTTAAAGGAAGCTAGGATAACCACTGTGGCGGAGGGACACACCTGTCACTGGCTTTGTTCCCTGCTCCTCACCAATGACATTTTGATGTTCCTTGAGTGTAAACCTTGCTGAACAGCATTCTCTTACTATTAAACAACACAATTCAAATAAAGCAGATTTTGTAATATATAAAATAAAAATAATAAATACTGTCATTTTTCTACCCCTGTGTCCCTGCCATTGAATGCTCTTCATTATAGGGCCTGTGGACTGTGAAATTCATTAGTTACACATTGAATCCTGGCTGCTCTCCTGCCTACGTGCAGGCTACTTGTTTTTAGCAGCTGTGCAGTGCGGGGCTTACACTCTCCCCTGTCAGACCCAAGGTGTTTGACGCCACAGTCTGCTCTTACCTAACATGGGCTCCCGCACTCCCATGTTTGCACAATACATACAATGCCACATGAATTATACAGCTGTGAGGGAGGTAGCAGGGCAGGAGAGTAAGAGAGGAGGAGGGAGAGAGGACAGACTGTTCTTTAGAAAGGGGGGGGGGATGACTGAGAAACAAAAGTATCTCTTCCTGACTCAAAAAAATATCCCACTCAGTGCTGTATGCCATGTCTGTTAAATCTGAAAGCTGATTTATAGCTGCCAGCTGCTTACAGGCTCTCTAGAGGGAACAGCAGGGATGTCAATATAATTTCAGAGGCATATACGACTGATCTGAATCAATCATAATTAATTTAGGTAGTCTGCTGTTTGAGTATGTACCATGCAAAATCATATAGCAGTAATAAAATATAGACACATTCCTGTTCTCATTCCCTGTTCAGTTATATATATGTATATATATAAAATTCATTTCTATTAAAGTGTGTTTTTGTATTGCTGATTACTTCATTTCTTACTCGTGACTCGTTTCTAAAAATAATCTCTTAAAAATCATGTATAAGTTAACCCGTATGTGTGCACTCAGAGGTTAACTGTGGCTTATCAACAGGACGGTTGATGCTTAGCCCAGCATCACATCCCAGCACCGTAAACAGTGCTATAAAATGCAGTCAGATCATAGCCAGAGGGCTGCAGGGTGCTGCGGGCACAATGGAGAGTTCTTCCAGCCTCCAGATTGATACTCAGCAGGGGTGAGAGATGAGCCCTCACCCACCAATGAGGAGCATGTGTGATGGATGACCCGACCAGAAACTAAACACACCGTGGGGGCCTTGGAGACACACCAAGGCCACCGGAGCAGGGCAGGCTTAGTTTTTTTGTTGTTGTTGTTGTTGTTTTTTTTTGCCTCCCCTTATCAAAGCACAGAAAATATGCGACTATGACCAAATGTTCAGGCATGTTTCAGTTTGCACTCAGCTGCATCACTCTTCAGCAAGAAATACGTGTCTCCAGCGCCGTACCAGAACAATGAGCAGGTCTGCCTATCCTCCCACTGTGTATACTCAGTACACAAGTGTTAGCTTTGGCAGTGGACAGGTGGAAAAATAGCCCCACACCGTGCTTAACAATGACTTATTTGTTATTCTCCATTACAGTATGGATCTGGAGCGCAGGGAAAGTTTCCTCCTGTTGTTGCAAGTCTGCCTGGCTGGAACCCGGAGGTAAACACAGCTAATGAAGTAAGATGTTTTAGCGTGATTCATGCAGATTTTTTTTTTTTAAGTGAAATCCGTCCACATCAACATTTTTCACCCCTTCTCTTCACAAAGCCGTGAAATCCTTTCTTCCTCTCTCTGGCTTTGTGGCTGCACACGAGATAAATTCCCAGATGCACTCAATGGGTTTTAATTTGTAATGCGTAACCTTATGTGACTGATATCTGAGATGAAATGAAATCCAACATTGGACAGAAGAATATGTGTCACTCTTTGCTTGCTTAGTGCAAAGACATGAGTAAAAAAAAAATGCTCCAAAGACACACGTTTTATGGGAAGAAAGTGGGTTTTGGCACATGAAATCAATAGAACTGGCACAAAAGCGGTGCTCATGTGAACGTGGTGTATAATGAAATGTGTCACAGGCTGCATTCATTTCTTCTGGTTATTTGACTAACACTGAGATGGCTTGGATAGATGTATTAGATCCTGTTCTTACCAGCAGCCTTCAAAGCTCAAACACTATTCTGAACAACAATTTACTCTTTCATGCCTCACACGAGCGCTTCCTCTCTATCTTGTTTTCTGAATTTTTACCTGTAGGGAAGGAAAAAAATGACTTTTTTATGTCCCCTTTCAATCTCAAGTTATAGCAACTCATCGAGCTGTATTTTTTTTTTTTTTTTTTTTTTTTTTTTTTTTAGCTGGTTGTGTTTTTAGCAGAAGATAAAAAGGTATCATATGAAATGAATAGGTTGCTATAACAAACTACCAACTCTTACATTTCCATTAGTTCTTCATTAAAGGCTGTGCCTCAGATTAATGCATCTACAAATCTTTTTAATTCAGCCTTTTTTGACCTTTTGGTAACAGCAGCATAAATATTTATGTTTAAATAGGAGCAGCA
>VVHJ01043213.1:1941-13584 GCA_015107715.1 Tylochromis polylepis | reverse complement strand
ACCATTGAAATTGCAGATAACAACCATATTGATTTATGTTTAATTGACCAAGTTTTGTGGAAAAGATTGCCTTAACTTTGTCAATTAAATCCAAAGTTTTATTTCTTAGAGTGTAGAGTCCAGAAATCATGGATAGTCACCAGATGCTGTTTTTCCTCCCAAAATATGTTCTTCTAGGACTCTACTGCAGTCATATTTACTCGCTGTGTCACTGCCGAGAGCCGACTCAGAGGAAAAGGACTCAAAATGCAGGATGGAGAACGGAGGCATGGGTAAACGTTTAGTAACAAAGTTTATTTACAGAACAAGTGAATATGCAACAAGACTATAAAACTGTGAGCTGTAAGTATTAACATGAACTATGAAAGTAACCAGAGCAACTAGAACAGTGGAGACTGCAGTTCTGAGATTTTGGGGCCAAAGGGGTAGTCAGACTGGATGGCAGGGTCAAGGGGGGTCAGAATCACTGAAAGGAGAGAAGACAAGTTCAGGTATGGTTCTCGGAGTATGCTGGCTGATATGATTCAGAGTGTTCCTTTAAGCTGCTTACTTGCCACAGGTGGATGAGTAGCATGGAGGGGTGAGGGGAGAGAAATCCAAAACTCCTTAAGTTGTGGCGGGGAGGCAGGCAGGCGCGTGGAGTGAGCAAAAGCTGCGGCTATGAAAGCTGTCGCGAGGTCCAGTGTCCGAATGAAGGTTCTATGGAGAAGGTTTGCGTCTGGCAATCTAGTGAGTAACTATGAACGAGAAGCACAAGGTAAATCAAGGAAATTTACTATGAAAGTTCACAAACACTATGGTGGTCTACACTAACTGTGATTAGGTGAGAAGTTGAGAGCCCTGGCCTTCTGTGTCGACAGCCTAATTACCCACAGGTGCGAGCGATAAGCAGGAACACGGTGGCTCCTCTCAGATGTCTGTGGAAAAACACCGGCACTCACCCGGACCATGGCACGCTGCTTGTCTCCAGTAACTGAAAAGAATGCTCTACTGGATTAAGATCAGGTGACTGACTTGACCACTGAAGAATATCTTATGTCTTGGGTTGATTTTTGCAGTATGCTTTCAGGTCATCGGTGCATTACCAGTTTGCATCATGAATCTATTTAATCCTTTGAATGAATTAATGCTGAGTCTGCAATTCAATCAGTCTCATCTTGATGGTGTGATTTTAATATCCACTGAGGTGGTGTAGCATACAGAGGCAAAATCAAGAAAAAACCCCACTAAGCTCTATCATTGTCCAAATCCATATGGACCTGACTGTAAATGAAAAGAGAATATAAGGAAAATATTCCTCATTTTGGTTTTATGAAAGAAGCTCAAATCCTTTGAGTATGCAGAGGTAAGGTATGACCATTTGTACCTACTGCTTTAACCGGGTGTTAAATAATAAATGCACATACTACTGGCTGCTGGCTAAGACACTGAAAAGCAAATGTCTGTGGATTCAGTGCAGCTGGCTATGGGGTTCAGACCAATTTAAAAGAAAGTACTGTATAGCTGCGGGTACATTTGCTTTAAAATGGAAATGAACGTGTATGATCAGAGACACTAAAATCAAAAGTAATGTACTGCAGGAAATTCCTCCAGGCAAACCACAGATTGACTTATTAGACCTAAAAAAATTTTTTTTAAAAAGTTAAGGAAGACTACTTTGAATTTGTCACAGATTCTCTGCACTTACTTTACCAGCACAATATTATTTACTAATATTTGATGTAAATAGTAGACTGACATAACAGAAGAATGCTCAACCAATACAAGCAATAAGATTCAGCTCATGAGATGCCATTTTACAATTTGTGACACAGCAGGACACAAAGAAAACGACAAGAAGGTTTCTTTGCTTAATTGACTCTGCAGTATAATTTGAGACTACAGGCACACTAATTTTGTTTATTTCGGTTCAGTCGCCACGATTGTCTGGAGTTAGGTCAGGTTCATAAATGAGATTACTGAGTGACTTTGACAGTCTTTATCCCTAAATCCAGCACTATAATTAAAGCTTTCCATAGAGTATTTTCCCAAATTTAAGTAGTGGCTATGCTGAAACCCAGTTTTAACTGATAGGTATCTAAATATAAATATGTTGAATCTGTAAGCAAGGGACGAGATTTCTGATTTCTGATTTCCATTTGTAGTCTGAGTAGTATAGACCAGTCACATTTGATCAGTGTTTGCTTGCATGCAGTTAACAGTCAGAGTGAAGAGCAAATGAGGGAATTCATTAGCTGAATTGCAATCTTGACACCTATTACTATTGTCTCATGACAACTCATCTTTTAATTAACTATTTAAAAATCATCTGCATTCATAAACCATAACCAGGGCACTTAAAAGGTTTAAGCCTCGATATCAGCCACCTACACCAGAAGTCCAGGAATACCGTCTGTCAGAGGCAAAGTCATTAGGCCATAACTGATGTTTTTCCGAATGTGCATGAACTTAACCAGAAACACCTTTAGAGTGCTTAATCTGCCACAATTTATTTTATTTTTTCCTTCATTGTATGGAAATGGGGTGGTAGCATTACTATTCAATATTCTGGGGGAAATCTAGGCTGCAGACATCCCCATGACTTGCATCAAAACCCTTTATTAATAAACTTTACACTGCCTTAATATTAAAGCACAAGCCAAAGAAATGCCTGGTTTCTAACCTAAACAAAAAGCACCTACTAATTTCTACTATGTGTCCAAAATTTACAGTGTACTATTTACAAAGGCTGGGATGCAGAAAGGGGAGTGGTGGATAGAGTATAGAAAGGTTGCTATCATCCAGTGGGTCAATCCAGAGGATGGATAGCATTGTGGTGCATGGTTACCACTGTCACCTCACAACAAAAAGGTTCTGGTTTTGAGTCCACCACCCAGCTTGGGCCTTTCTGTGTGGGGTTTGCATGTTCTCCCCATGTCTGGATGGTTATTCTCCAGGTATTGGATCTTCCTCACACATTCAAAAGACATTCATAAGGCCAGGATAATTGGTGACTCTAAACTGGCCATAGGTGTGAATGATTCTGTCTTCCTTCCCCAGCTGTCATATGCCTCTTGCCCTGACAGCTGGGATAAGCTCCTGCCCAACTGTGACCTTAAATAGGATAAGTGGAAGAAAATGGATGGCTGGATGATCCAGGTTTTTTAACAGCATATTAAGAGTGGATATTTATAATGATGCATATCAACACAAAAAGTTCACAACTGAACAACGAAAATGAGAAGACAGGATTATGGCTCTCATAACCATTCTGACACATTCTTGTGGGTGTGTACATTATGCATAACTTGTCAATAACCTAAATTACATAAGCAGTTGATGGAAGGAGACACAACTTGTATATTTTTCATTTGAAACATTTTCCCAAATGAGAGTTTAATCTGCTGAACTTTCTCTGGTTTCCATGAGCTCTCTGCAAGCAGCAGCCTTAAAACACTGCCTGTATGTAGGTTCCCTAGAAACTGTATTTTGTAGATGGGCATAATTCCAAATTTATTGCAATGACTTCATCAGACCTCAGGTCACAGCTCTAGTATATAGACTCTATCATTTATGACTCAAAAATAATTGAGTGGAACAGCATGGTGTTGAATTGACTTTTGGACAAATCAAATTCAACCAATGGCGACCAGCTGTGATGGCTCAAATGAGAGTTGCCCCAGATGTCGCTCACTGATGTATTTTGACTCATTATCAACAGCTATCAGACTTTGCCTTAACCTTGACCCTGTTATCACAGTCTGCTCTTGAATCACAGTCTTAAAAGTGCATGACAGCTTTCAACTGTGACTCTTTTAATGAGATGCACAGCTTCAGAGTGAAGGTGTCTCTTTGGCTAAATTGGTTCTACACATTACTGAGGCTGAGTGTTGTTTCTGACGGATGATGTGAACACGATGTAAGCATGATGAAATGAAAAGCAAATATCCAAAAGACAGTCTAACGGCCAACAGATTAGATTTATTTATTTATTCGTACTGATGTTGGTTTAATATCACCAGTTGATTTTGTTGCCTGATTTGTTTTAGTGCTGGAGATGCACAGCGTACATCTCCAGCACTATGTCCAGTAAAAGTGAAATGTATTCTCAAAATTACCTTTAATATAATATTTTTTTCCCTTAGTTACTTACAGAGAGGAATTTAGGAAACTATTGCAAGACAAAGTTTGAGTTTAAGCAATATTTCTGCATAAATATGACCTGAAATGTCGTCAGATTTTCTAAAGTCCTAAAACCGGATAACCAAGGTAAACAAAAATATTAGATGTTGTGGTTTTTTTTTTTTTTTTATGCATTTCTGTGTAGAAAAACCTTTGCTTTCAGTATCTAATGTGATCCCCTAGTCCAGCAGTACTAACAAGTAAACATTTATTGTTATAATCTAGCATCGTCGTTCAGAAATTTTAGGCCATTCCTCCTCATAGAACCTGGTAGAAATCTGATGATATTTCAGGTGACATTTAATACTGATGAATTTGTAGGGTTCACAGACATTTTACTGTAGTTTTATGCTATTCCCCAGTGTAACAAAGTAAACTAAGGTGGTAGTCACTTACTGATCATAAAAAATAACACATTGTTCACTGGAGATTGTTGTCATTTAACAGTCAAGCAAGCTACTGTAAGTGTTACTGTCTATAAGCTGTTTGCATTTATTGCCTTCATTCATAACTCGGGTGACAAATGGTGTAAACCACGTCTATATTTTTACCTAATGGATAACTGACTCTTTTCTTTGCAAATCAAACTAACGGCCCCCACAAATGCACCACACTCTGACTAACACTGAGCTGGCACACAATCTGATTTTAAAAAAAGACGTAAGAAAGTGGAGAGTGGGCTGATTGCAGAGGAAAGATAACAGCATCACTGGGTGAGAAATAGTAGTCAGGAAACTATCACTGGGCACTTGCCCAAATAGGTCAACTTTATAGCCACTTTTTTTTTTTCTGTGCAATTCAGAATTTTAATGCCAGCAGAACCTTGGGAGAGTTTATTGTTAAATCCTTCATTAGTTTTCATATAGACTCTCATGACTCTTTGTGCTGTAAATCTGCTTTGAAATGATCATGGATGTGTTGTAAACCATTATATTTTATTATTCCTCTCCTCCCACTGTATTATTTCTTTTAGTGTATCACCTGTTCAGGACAGCTAATTGAGTTGTAAGTAGTCAACAGGCCTGTGAAGCGCCTGTGGGAACATTAACATAGCACCACAACAATGAATGTGTTATCAGGCTTTGCCATGGTAACATAAAGACAACTTTTAATGAGTGGGTGTATGGTGGGATGCTGTTGTTGTGTTAATGGAATTTTTAAAGGAATATTAATTAGTAGAGTGAAAGGAAGTGTCAAGTGGTTGTTGTGTTGTGTGTGTGTGGTGTGTGTGGTTTTTTGGGGGGGGGTTTTTTGCTTTTGTTTTTTTAAATGACAAGCAAGCTGGTAGGATGAGTTCCTCTTTGTCAAAGCCTATTTCCAAAGTGCAGAGGCACACAGCCTTACTGAACCTTTGGCAATGGTCAAAACGACATAGTCGTACTGATGATTAGCTGTCATATATTTAAAGCTATGTGGAAATTGGCTAATGTTTTTGTTAATATAGTTCCACCTTAAGGAAAGGCTAAACTTCTAGGCGTTTTTCTCAGTGTTCTTGTTGGTTTAAATGCAAATGAAAACAAGTGCCCACACACAAATACTGAACAGGCATTAGGAAAGGGGAAAAAAAATGTTTTTAAGCTCTTAATCCCAGTGCTGTACACTGGGTTGAATTACGATGTAAGGTCGGTTGCATGAGGAAAGAACTGGCTCAGCCAGTAGGTGGCTGCTGCTCAGTAGGTCTGCCTATGAGAGCTCACGCAGCAAAAGATGTAAAAGTATTTAGAGGTGTGAAATGAACCCTAGATTGTGAGAATGAGCCACCAGTGGATCTAAGATATGTGCCTGTTGACTTTACTGCAGGGTTTTTTTTTTCTATGGGGATCTGAATATGTTTGCTTTTCTATGCAAGACTTAAGAATTGGCAGAGAACCATGAGCCTAAGGTTCTGTTTGGCAGCTGATATGTGCATTTCTAGTGGCAGGCTGGAGAATTTCTGTGTTTATACCCCAGAAATGATGTCTGGATTTGTACTTTGCTTTCAGGTAATATTATTTGTATTCTGCTTTATGAGAATGTGTATAATCTGTCAGGCTGATTTGTGGCCAACGCCTGGAATTGTCAAACTTGAAAGAATTACAATAGGGAAAGTTGTAAAGAGCCAGCTTAGGAGAAAAAAGTATAAGCAAAAATTAGTGTATGAAAAAGCACTTCTCTGTGAAGGAATATAGGCATAAACTTCAAGTCTAATTAACAGACATAGTTATAATTAAATTGAAAATCAAAGAATTACCTGGCAGTTTGTTCATTATGTTAGAAATCTCAAGTTTTTTTTAAAGTGGTGTTGAGCAAGTGTCCTCCAGGCTTTCCAAAGGTTTTTCCTTAGACGTGTGCGTGTGTGTGTTTTTGTTTTTCAGCCCAGTCCTTATACTTAACAAACATTCCTCTGAAAATGGTTTGTTAAGCTACTTAACCCTGACTTATGAATCATTTAAGCATAAAGACACCTAACTCAAGCAGATGACAGACAACTTAGCAAAATTTCATAATTTATTCCCCTATCTTTATTGAAATGTTTATTCGAGTTCGATAAGACAGTTTGACAGCCATAAAATAGTAGATTCCAAAAATCTATTGTGTCTTGCCCTTCACCAAAGGCTTATCAGAAAGTGGTCTCAAAGGAGGGGTGACTGTCAGGATGGCATCCATTAGTGAGGGGGAAAAGGGGAGAAAAGGCTGAAGTATGTCAAATACACAAGCAAAAAACAGTGGCACTAGGAGTAATGAATCTAGATTTGAAAGTTTTGGTTCGAGGAGGAGGTCCGGAGAGGGATATGAGAGTGAGTGGCATCTGTAAAACACAGTTGAGTCCCTGTCACCGTTGAGGATTTTGTCAAAATTGATGGAATTATAAACGCAGATAAGCACTGTCACATTCTGAGCCACCATACAACACAATCTGGAAAGCGTTTGATTGGTAACAACTTTGTGTTTCGCCATGGCAATGATCTGAAACCCTGGCAATGTAATAAAAGTCACATTGATAGAACCAACCTACAATGAAACACAATCGGCATCATTAAAGCAGTGTGGGATCATCTTAACAGATGACAGAAGAGAAGGCAGCCACCATCTAAAGAAGTGTTTTGAATGTCCTTCAAGAAGCCTGGAGAGCTATTGCTGAATAGAAATTACGAGAAAGCTTGCCTAAGAGGGTTCAGGCTGTGTTAAAAATAAGTGGTCATAACTAATATTGATTTTGAAACTCCTTAGACTTTTATAAAATGTGCATGAACATTTTTTTTGCCTTATGCACACACGTTTTTACATGTTTCAGTAAATATCTCCACCTATTTCCCTTTGTCTTAGCAGAATATAAAGAATGAGTGGTGGCTCAATACTTTTGCACAGTAGGATAATAACTGTTATAGAAAATCATGGAAATGATAGCATTACATTAGCAAACTACATACAATATGTAACAATACAATTAACATAGCAAGTAATATCCTGTTTGTTTTTCAAATCAAATGCAAAACTCATCTGAAACTACCAGATTGTTGGCATTTATAAGCATCTCAGCTATGACAACAATACCGCTAACTGTCTTTTAGCACAAAAGTTCACTTTTAGCAGTCTAATAAATGTTGGTTCTCTTTGTCAGCTCAAGTGTTTTTGGCCTGGTTGTTCAAACATTTTGTCACATTGTGGAGGAGTACAGGGTCTGTGTATATGTGCGCGTACACACTTGTATTACTCATGTTACTGGGGCATAACTTTGATTATACAGTCACACAGTGAGAACCCGCCTCACTTTGGGTAAAAAGTCGTCATAATTTGAAACACACTGAGTTTAGAGGGGGCTGGTTTAGAGTCAAGGTATGGCTGGGTCTCCAGTAATTTAATGTAAGGTCATGTCAAGTGACATAAACCCAAGTGTACCAGTTGGTGAGAGCAATTGCATGGGGGTCATAGGTCACTGAGACAGGCAGTACCAAGAGTGCTGTTGAAATTGAGTGCAAGTTAAACAAATAACCACATCAAGAGGACTATAAATGGCATGGCTGTAAAATTCAGTGTAGAGCCAGTTGTATCTTTCCTCTATAACAAAAAGCAGAACTGAAATGAGGGTTGAGATTACAAAGCACTCATGTCAATATACAGGAATGTGGTCATAAAAAAGAATCGGATCTCTGAAGCTTAAAATGTAATTCAGGTTTTGACCTCAGACATTCCTTTAACCAGTTCTTCTACTTTATTGGGCAGCAGGGAAAGACAATTTCATATATATACATATGTATGTATACACATATACATGTGTATGTATACATATATACATGTGTATATATATGTATGTGTATGTTAAAAAAAAAAATTTAAACTCTAACTCCATGACTATGTTGGAGTGTCAGACCCAACTAATTTGAAAATAAGAAATTCTGGAACGACTCAGTTAAGCATGACTGGACAATAGTTCATACCAGATTACTTGGAGGTGTCAACATTTTATTGTGCAGATGTGGTCATTTCTCTCCTCTAACCCTTAGAAACATTAAATTCAGCTTCAGAGCAATATAGTCTTGTCTCTTTTTGAATTTTCAATAGTCCAAGTAAGGTATAGCTGCCTACATGTTTGAAGTGGGAGCAAGCACTGCCTAAAGGTTAGAGAATCCCCCCCCCCCATTGTTGGCCTTAACTTACAGACTGAAAAATACGTGTAGGAGGACAGATGAGTAACAGCATTTTCTCCCCCTCTGCTGCTCTCCAAGTGCCTCTGAACAAGTCACTGAGCATCAGCAATGGACTTATACACTCACTGCAATAGGTATCTTCCACTGTGTCAGTGTTTGAATGTCTGGAGCCCTCCCTCCTCTGCGTTTACTCCCTCTGGCTCTTATAATTAAGGATGTGCTGTTAAATCATTTTCCTGCTAAGGTTTGAAAATACCAAATGTGTCCAGAGGATGATTTCCTGAGTGTTTTCATACCTGCGTATGCCTGTGGGTGGGGTAAGTCATCCTCAAAGTGCAGCTGAAGCTCAGGATGTTTACTGTATAAGTAGTGACCACTTTAAGGAGTACCGTACTGTTCCATGAGTCACTAAAAAGGTAGTAGTTCTCATCCAGCCCCCACAGATTTGATGAGGTTCTTTCTGATTTGCTGAGCATATACAGAATAAGGTCTTGTATGGGTGTGAAATTGTGCATAGCTATCTGTAATGATGTAGCTGGTAAAAGGTACTTTGGGCTGCTGGGTTACCACACCAAGTAGTTCTGCTTGTTTGATTGAGATAGATATAGAGATATAGATCTAGAGAGAGAGAGACGCACAAACAAAAATTTCTAAACTGCTACACTATACAGATGGGGATAACAATAAGTCTGTACATTAAGCATGGATTTGTATGTATCAGGTGGCTGGCTTAGTTTAGCAAAGACACTAAGCAGGAAGAAACAACCTGGCTCCATCCAAAGGTACAATAAATAAATCACCTACCAGTACCTCAAAAGCTTACCATAGGGCTATTTGCCTGCCTTGGCATGTGTATTGTTTCCCTGCAGCTCTGTCTTTGTAGAGAGATACCTTTGAATAATACTGGGTAAAACTATGAGAGTTATATGTTAATTAGTGAGTATTTTTAGCATTCGTAGGTGGTTTCCTTGCCTTGAAACAAAGGCAGACTTTTTCCCCCATTTTCACTTAAAGCTAAGCTAACTTCCTGCTGCTTAGAGCTTCATGGTTACTGGAAAGTATTATCGATTTTCTCATCTGACACCCAGAATGTGAAAAATAGTATTTCCTAGTAAGTTATTATTTATGCATAATTTATGCATAATGACAGTATATAGCTTGTATTGCTCATTCTGTGATCAGGGAGTGATGCATGCACTAGCGCCTGTTTCTTCAGGTCACGCTGGGTCAGCAGCTGAAAATATGAAAGCATTTAGCATGTGTATGTGCTCGCCCGCAAATCAAATGTGCCAAGTTTACAACAACAGGGTTTAGGAGAAGATAATGTTTCTGCATGCTGATCCCTCTGTATAACTTGGCTTGCTTAAAATAAAAAATTGTAAACACGTCAGCATCCCAATAATCCCTTTCAGGCCAAGTCTCCTAAACTATAGTTCACAACCCCGGTGAAAAGTGTGACTCAGTGTTTATGCCCTGCAAATACAAGTGCCACAGATACAATGCAATTATACAAATACAGTCAACAATGTTATAAATAATTTATACAAAAACCCCTAAACCTTCATTTACAGGACAGTGATTTATGTTTTCCACATTGCTCTAACAAGAAGCAAGCATAAACACCTCAAAATACAGAAAAAGGAGCACAGTTGCCTTTTCGAATAAAATACTGTAATGTTATGCTTTCTTAATAAACGTTTTTTTTTTAATTTGTTTTATTTTATTTGAGGTAGGGGCGATTTTATTCGAAGCTAATACGTCTAGAAAATGCATTTCACAGGCATCACATCACAGCTGAACTGGGTGTTAATTCATGGACTCCACTAAAAAGTGCTGAATTCCCTCTAATGAGGCATTTAATTTAGAAGAGTAGTATTGTCTGCCAGTCAGTAATAGTATTTTGACTGCTCTTCCTGTGAGAAATTAGTCTCTCAAATTGCTTTCACAAATACCCTTTTAACAAATCTGCATTAATTTGCAAATTGTCACACAGTGTTACATTTATTGGGAAGTCATAGTGCTGAAGGACAATCATTAAATCTGAATAATAAACTGAATTACTAAGAGCTCAACTCTCTCTAAATCACAAGATCTCATTACTGTTCCCTATTAACTTTATAGAGCACTTCATATGTATGAGAAGTCAATACATAAAGAGCATCACTGGCAGTTCTTAGGTCGGATGAAAATTATATTTATTTTTGAAATTTGAGCAATATAAAGATGAATTTTACATTTTGTGGCCAAATGTAAATTTGGCCATATCTACAATAAAATGATCTGTAAATAAATAAATGAAGTCACAAAATATCCTCTGCTGACTACTTGGTCATATTCATAGTGACAAACCCCATTTTATTTATTTACTTATTAGTTCTATAGCTATCCTGCTTGTCCATATTTTGTCCATCCATCCATTCTCTTCCATTTATTCTTTCACTGTCGCGGGGAGGCTGGAGCCTATACCAGTTACCATAGGCTGAGAGGTGGGTACACCCTGGACACACAGCTAATCTGACGCAGAGCTAACACAGACAGACATACAACTATTGGGGCAATTAATAATCATCAGCTAACCTTACCCCACTAATTGCATGTTTTTGGACAGTGGGAGGAAGCTGGTGTATTTGGAGAGAACGCACAAAAACACGAGAAGAGCATGCAAACTCCACACAAAAAGGCCCCCACATGGTGAAGTCAAACTCAGGACCTTCTTGCTGTTAGGCAAGAGTGCTAATCACTGTGCGTAGTTTGTTTTACTGTTGGGTCTGTATGATGTCAGTGATAGCAGACATCCCTAATATCGTTACAGCGGAAGGGAAAAAAATGATAAGCCCCCTCATAAAATGCAAGT
>VVHJ01043211.1:7984-20876 GCA_015107715.1 Tylochromis polylepis | reverse complement strand
ATATAGCGTATATAAATCAATATAATAAATAAATATATGTATATATATAGATTTATTATACATATATATATAGATATAGATTTATTTTTATATATATATATAGATAGATATAGATATATATATATATATAAATCAATAAATATATTTTAAAAATTTTTTAAATGAGGTTATGGTGATCCTCAGCTTTAGGATATAAAACAAACAAACAAAAAACAAAAAACAAAACAGAGACTTTAAGCATTAATTTTAAGATAAATAACAATGAACCAAATCATCGAATGATAAATGATGACGATATTTGAACTGCTGATATATAAAAGAATGTATGGGTTGTCTTTGAGTAAACACAATGTCTGTTGTCAAGTGTCAGCAACACTCACTGTAGCTTTTGCTGACAGCTGCATATCCAGTCTACTTCAAATTTAGAAGGTATGCTGTGAACCCAAGTAAGGTCAATGTCAGTTATTTGTCAAGTCATTTGAATGAAGCATGGTCTTATAGCATTACTATTAGCACTCTCCTTGCCACTACTAATAAGCAACTCAAACTAAAAGCAAATTAATTTGCCCATGCTTCACCTGTCCACCAGATTTCATGAAATCCAGCCATGTGGCATTTGTGTGACGTTTCCTGACTGACAGACAGAAATGACACTGAACACAAACCTCCATGGTGAATGAAAGGCAACTGCAACTGAAATGCAACTGCCAGTATTGGCACATTACACCTGCTTCTTCTGATAATGTTACATCTTAGCCATTTTATTGATGCATCCCAGATAATCCCCATTCTGGTACATAGATGAATTTAGACTCATCACTTTTTTAATACCAACAGACATTATGTCATGTGAGGTGCTTCCGATTAAGGGTTGTAAAACTGTCCAGGTAAAACAGAGAAACCCACTTGTGATGAGATATTTTGTGCAGTAGAGGAACTTTTTACTAATCAGCTGCTGTATGCAATTCCCCAAAGGATTAGTTCATTTATCCAGCCATCTGTCTTTAATGTTATTAAGTTGTTAATTTTTATTCATGAAAAATAATCTGTGAGCAAGTTTTTTTGTCATAGCTTTTGTTTTTGAAATCATAAATGGACACTAAGAACTACGGGTCATAAATAGCAGCCAATAACTGCAATCATTCACTTTAACGTTTCATCTGGAAGACATTATGTCACTTTAAACTGTGCTGTTGCTGTGAAAGCTTACATTATAACTGGAAATGGAGCAGTACAGTCACCTGTTGGCTGCATGGTTCACTTTCTTATTCCAGTAAAAGGAAAAGTAAGCTCCCCACAAAAATATGTTCTCTCTCTCTCTCTCTCTCTCTCTCTCTCTCTCACACACACACACACACACACATATACAGCATGTCCAATTTGTCAGCCCACTGTTTAGATGAGGAATTCTCATAACATGACTCACAGCTGCGTTCAAAGAAAGACTTGTCCATGTTTGTGTGATCGGAAGGGTTTCAGTTTTGTTACTCAAATCTTCTGAGTTACTGTGAATCAGCAGTTTTCCTGCAACACACGAGCCAGTGGGAAGAGACACCTTTAAATAGTTGCCCTCTCATGTCATATTTAACTTATTGTGTAAATTGAGGTGAAACACATTTGTTGGTGTTTGTCGTATTCTGCAGACTGTGACCTTAAAGACTTTTTGTTATGGTAGGAAAATATAAAATTCCTTGTCCAATTGGAGCCTTAATGTTACACTGTTGAATAGACTGTTGACTCGATAAAATGCAAACATTCAAGGTGAATGTTTGCATTCAGATGTGAGGGAGAGAGAGATTACGCCATGTGTAAGTGGTTCATTTTTGTGTTTACTGAAAAGGCGCAGATAACGCTGCGAGGAACAGAAAGTCATCAACTCTGCAGCAGGATGTAACGAAAATCTAACCATGTTTTGGCCTTTTCCAAATCCTGTGCTGCTGTGGACTACAGTGAGGAATAAAGAAAGGAAAGTAGTTTTTAAAAAAGAAGCTTAAGTCATATTTTTAAAAGTAGATTTGCTTACCTGAGTTTTATTACAAACTGCTTGTTGGCTGTTTCAGACATACTGAGATTAGCATTTGTTTGAATAAATATCGATGGCCTCTTGAAGTCCAGTAGTATTTCTACTTTTTGCCTCTTACTCCTGTGGGAAAGATCTGACTAGCTAGTGATGAATCCCTCTGCAAAGTGCATTCACATTTTAGCCATTAACAGTTATTTGAAGCTCGACAGGTATAGCACAGTGACCTTATCAGAGCCTTTGTTGTTGTTATTAAAGACAGAAAATCAAAAAAGACTCAAGGCACTGAAGGGATTTCCTAACAAAGCTAACCCCTGGCTTCTATTGCTTCCTGCATCCCAAAGTTTCTGACCCAAATGCAGGACTACAAGGCAGATGAAATGGTCTGAATGTCAGTTTAAATAGGAACAATGTGAAAAGAATATCACCTTGATCAAAACAGACAATACACGAGTCACTGGGAGCATGGCTTATGAGCTGTAGTCAGCCTCCGGCTCAGATTATGGCTCATTCTCCACAACCAGACAAACCACTGACCTCTACAGTCATTCCAATCATACAAAGGCAACGTAATTCTGAACATGGTCTTGGTTAGTCAGCAAGGGACAGAGTGCTTCAGCAACAGGAATAGAATATGAAACTGTAAGAAGAAGGCTAAAGGGCCCAAAAGCAGGCATAAATATAGAGCACACTTTTAATAGTGGTTAGTTTAGAGACCAAAATATAAATCCTCAAAGAAGGAAAAAAACTCCAACTCCGTCAGAATACACGAGTGAAGGCAACAGATACTCAGACAGGAAACAAAGAGAAGACAGCTCTCTATATACACACAGAGCTAATCAGGGGAAACACTCAGGTGCAGACGATCAAGCTAATGAGACAACGTACCAGAGTCTCAAGACTTTTGAACAGTACTGTGTTTGTGTGGGACCTTTGTTGTCCATAATGATATGTACATTTAGTTTTGTCTGAACAGTTAGGTAAAAGGAACAGGGTTGTGTTGATTCCATTAATTAAATTTGTGTAGTTGACATAAATAATTTCAGATATCCTCTCCTACTGCTTCTAATGTTCGAATGCAGTGATTGAGAGAGAAAAGTGCAATCTGGCAACATGAATATTGGACCCGTGTCCATATTTCTTTACCTTGTGCCTCAGCTGCCTGTATATTGACTAATTCATCGTGTCTTGCTGACCTGAGCAATACAGAAATCGGGGGCGGGGGGGCTGCAACGTGTTGCCAAAGCACAACAGAGGTGAGTCTATCAATGACACAGAGTCCAGTGCCAGCATCCCGAACCTAAACTGCCATGTGGTGATATCAAGCAGAACGATGCCAAAACGGTCATCACTGCCAGGGTTTAAGAGGCTAGGTGGCTGCACAGTGGTTGGCAGCAGGGACATGTCGGCAGCCTGTCGTCCTTTGAGGAGACTCATTGAGCAACGCAGAGACATGAGATGAGGAGGAAGAAAGAAATGTCTGAGCACGATGCTTTATATGTGACTGAGAGGCTGTTATTTAACACTGAATCACGCTTTAATGACTTCATCACTCTTTGAATCTTGAACAGAAGGATGTAACATGGGATTGTTTTCAACAGTTCTGACATGTGACTCCTAAATAATTGAGCTACTGTGACCCCAATGGCCTCTGTGCAATCCATTAAAGATGTGAAATGTAAAGCTGACGATCACCATTATGCCACTATGCGAGGCATTACATGTCATCTTTTCTCTATAGTTGCACTTTCCTGTAAAAAAGGAGTTTTAAGGGATCAAAAGTGAGTTTTGCTCATACGGGGTCGTCTGATTGTTGGGGTTTTCTCTGTATTATTGTAGGGTCTTTACCTTACAGTATAAAGCACCTTGAGGCAACTGTTGTTGTGATTTGGCACTATATATAGAATTGAATTGAATGAAATTGAATAGTAAGAAAGTAAGTAAGCATATTTCCCACAACATCAAAATGTATTTTTATATAACACAAAAAGACAAAAATAGACAAAACAAAGACATTAAAACTTTAGTTTAGTTTCACCTTAACAGCACACTTGATATAGGGCTGTATAACTAATCTGTTTAAATGAATTTAAGTTATATGCACATATACTGTGATATCCTGTCCTCATGGACAGTACACAAACTACAGGGCAGCAGAGTTATCATCTTATCCCAAAGTTATATGCATCCAAAAATGTTAAAGCATTCATACATCAGCCATGGCTTGTGGGAGCAAGTCAGTCAGAGGGTAGTTTCCACTAGAAACTAACACAGACACAGCAGATCTGATAACCAGAACAAATGCATCTTCATTTTGCATGCTTACACCATAATTAAATGTGTCAAATAATAATATTTTCCAATCTGTAGAAGAGAATTGTCCTCCAGAGCAATGTTTTCCAAATTTTTTGTGAGATGATAATTGCGCCTCTCTCATTCCAGTTGGATGCTATGTAAAAACTGCCTTTCCACTGCAGCTGAGGTGATGGTACTTTCGTAATGAAACAACAAATTATAATGTGACATAAAAAAGTCACTTTTGGAATGGACAAATGTCTTAAAATGTATTTCTTTTCTTTTTCCTAACAATTAAACTTAGTCCATGTTATTACATAACCTGTTGATGTTTAATAGTTTTTAAAAATGTATTTAGCATCTCACTGGTGTTACCTTTAACTTTTGCCACAATTATTTCTCAGTCTCACATAGTTAAAGTGTAATGATAAAGCAACAAATCTGGAGATTGTATTTTATTTTAGTGAGGATGATAAAAGTGTGACTGTATGACATTTGTTCATTTGCACAACCATACATTTGCTAAAACAATGAAAATACTTGAAGTAATCCTTTATATCATGTTACATGTGACATATTTTATTTGATGTGACAGAAAAAGAAACACACTGTAACACCAGTGGCATACAAAAGACTTACTTTACTGTTGTTACCTATAAAGAAGGAAACCATTAACAAAAAGCTTCATGAACAGAGATATTAGACCTAAAAGGACCACATTTTCTTCACCCAGTACAGTCCCAGTCACACGGCACCAACTCCTCTAAAACATCCCAACGACCCAATGCCAGACACTACAGACAACTCTAGAGGTTCTGTTCATGCCCTTATTTGCTAAAAATGTTAAAATATTTGTCATTTACTGGTTAAACTGGTAACTAGAAACAGGAAAAAAAACAGCATTGGATAGACTATCCTGAAGTGGTAGTCTGTGTTGGGTTGCTAGTAAGTAAACATGCTAATAAGTTCAACTCTGTAGACGTTAGAACAACAAGTTAGCTTTGACTTCTGGGATTAGCATTTGTTAGTGTCTTGCTTGTGGACATGCCTGTGGATAGAGGGGACAGCATGGATGAGTAGTCAGTAATATATTACTTTAAATTTGCTAGGAAAACACCTGAAGGCCTCAAGTTTAATTAGTGTAATACTCTAGCGTATGTGTGGAGGGTACCCACATGTTTTCACTGAGCCCTGTGTTCATCCTGCAGTGATGAAATTTACATTGCCCAGACCACAGTGGATCTTTCCATGCTTACGGAGCCATAAACTATAACTTTAGGGTTGAAAGATGAAAGTGAGGCTGTAGATTCTTAAGTTATCAGTTTTCATTTAACAGACAAGGTCTATCTTCTGTTTTGTTAAAAGCATTTTTATTTAGTTGATTGGAATAAAAAGCAACTATTTGTGTTTCCTTAAGGGAATAGACAGATATGCCATGGAAATAATCAAGCCAAAAACAAAAGTAATGCCCACCAGCAAAGAACAGGGACTCTTAAAGCTCAAATGAAGCGTCCTTGAACAAGGCAGTCACTTCACAAATTGGGGATCATGCTTGAAAGAGAACAACTCCAGTGATAGTGATGTGCAAACAAGAATTGCTAAAGCATCAAGCACTTTTCCCGAGGTCACCTACCAAAGTGTTGGATCGTGGACATTTGGTCTGGTTTATCCTCACCTCCTCGTAAAGACTTGCAAAAAACCTTCTAACTCGGAGACCCTACTCCTAAATGACAATGAATGTCTATGTCTATAAAAAACATGTAAAACACAAAAGCAACCTCTTATAACACACATCATAATTAAGCATCTTTTATTCATCTTAGTGAGTCACACCTGTTCAGTTCAAAAATATTGGGGGGGGAACATTTTTTAACATATAAATGTTATTCACATTTAAAGTGTGAAAAGGCGTGACCTCTTTTTGCAAGCTAAGCTAAACTGCCACTCTCTATCAGTCCTTAAAATGTAAAAAAGGAATAGAAACCTTGCAAAAAGCACTAATCATTATTCAAATCAATTCAGAGGAGATTCTAACTAAAGATCAGTTGACAGTGTGTGTGTCTGCATGCAGTCGAGTATGAACAGGTGCAGGGGTTTCGTTGGGGTGGACGGCCCTCACTCAGGCCACAGGGAGAAAGACGTCAAGGGCATTGTTACTGCAGGAAGGGACAACCTTTTATTTACTTCTTTGCTTCTCCCTCCCCTGCCTGATTAAAAGATCGCACAGCCAATCAAAGAAATGACTTTGCAGATGGAAATCATGATAACAAAGGAAACTGAGGAACTCTGTAGAGCAAATGCTATCAGGTGCTGCACTTGTTCATCAGCTCCAAAATCAAATAAAAGAAACATCTCCTACACCTTTACGCTTCCTGTGGCAATTAATTACACCGATAAATACATAATGTAGGAGCAAAATCTGAGCAATCACAGAGACAGGCGCATTAAAGTGTCTGAATACTGATGTCCTGCAGTAATTTGCTATGAAATCACAGCTGAAGCCATCATTTCATAATTGTTGAGCCACTGACTGTTTCTGCTTTCAAAAGCCATTAGCAATTGAAGGATGAAAAGTTTAAACATGAAAATGTCAAAATCCTCCTTCAGCTAAGGAGAGGGAAAAATAAATTACTCTCTGCCAAGTATTACTGACCCCCTGTGAAATAAACAAAAACACAGTCTGAATGTCTTTTCCCTTGCAGCTGTCTCGAGCCTGTGTGAATGGCTATAGCACAAAGATGTTTGTAGAATAGCCATCAGCGTCCTTTTGTCTGAACACGGTGATCCCACATCCCCAAACCAGAATTAAAATGAAAGGATAGATTAATATTCTACGAATTAAAGATGAAGGCTGCTTTGTCTTCTGAATTGTAATCTTTTCATACATGTGTTTAATCTCAGTCGTCGCAGGGAGATAGAAAAAAGAAAACCCTCTCTGCTCACGAATACATTCATGTATTAATTGGCGGGCTGTCAGTCACCTTCTCATCACTCTTCTACAAATTCTCTCACAGCTGCACATATTTCGCTGCAGGCTAGTCATCTTGAATGTGCTTCAGTTTTTATTTTTTTTTACCCAGAGTGCTACTTTTTTTTTATCCGTAATCCGTAAACCTCTCTGCTGCTCCACTTCTTCTTTCTTTCTTTCTTTCTTTCTCTGGCTTTCTGTGCTCTCTTATCACTGCCCTCGTACTTTGTAGCATATTCTGTGAACGTCTTTTGCATAAGTACAGCACTGCACTTAGGTAGTTTACTTACATGAATGTAGTTTGCTTTGCCATATATTTTGGAAAGATAGTTATTCAGGACTTTAATATTATATGTAAAAACATATGATACATTACTAAAACATAATAAGTAAATTGATAAAGATGAAAAATGAGTATTTCCTAACCTCTTTTATTTGTGGTTTCCGTAATAAAGCCTCTTCTTTCTGTCTAGTCAGGAAGTCAGATCATAAAAAGATTCGTCAAACTAGCCAGTACATGGTGAGACCTTACCAGATATAATGGCAGGTGCTAATGCTTGCTGAGATATTTCAGTGAAGGTGACTGCTAAGGCCTCAGACAGACGGGCCTGGAGGACGGTTATTTGACCCCTCACAAGCACGGGTAAATGGACTGATCAATGAGTGGTCCCTGAAGTGGTTCCTGAAGTTTGCTGGCTGTTTCTGGATGAAACCGGTTGCCAAGTGGCTGCTGCACTAAAAACTTCCTTACGATTGCTTTGGACACTTGTGGATTTTGCGGTCACCTAGCCTGCACAGAAGATGTCAGCTTGTCTGCAAACACTTGCTACCTAGTGAAACTTCAAAAAAGTTTCAAATGACGCAAACCAGAAATGGATTCACCTTCAAACTAAGAGTTATGCCACTTTTCAAAGGATGCAACTTTTTCTGTGTTGCACTTTTTAGTTCCACTACCAATAAGTGATTAGCTTACAAGTGTTAGCCAAAAACTAATCTTTCACCTAGCATTAGCAAACAACCTCCAGCAACCAGTTGGCAAACACTTGCTTTTTCCCTAGCGACTGGCAGTTGCCAGACAGTTGCAACCATTCCCTAGGTCTGTTTTATGGGGCCTACAGTTAGTTAGGTTTATTATATTTTTTCTTATTCCCATGGTATATTGAATAAACGATATACTGAGCTGTGAGTGGTAAAGTTGTTATTAACAGTTAATCCTCCAAGAAGCATGAATATGTGCAATGTATCCATAATCTATGTGAGAAACTGATAACCAGTTAAATCAAGTTGTAAGCTTTTCTGCTTTAATTTTAACTTCCAGCTCCAAGTATTATACAGAATTAAATCAACACCTATAAGACAGAGTCAACTAAAATATTAAGCTTTGAATATTAAGCCTTCAGAGTGTGGATTTATCATAATGCTGTTCTATTCGATTAGGTGCAGGTGTCCAAGCCTCTTTTATCTACTCGAGTGTCAATAAAAGCCCAAGCCCCCATCTGCAACAGGGCAGACAAAGGGACAGAGTAATTACAGCCTGGTGGTCTGTGATCGCTGATGTCAACTTAATGGCCATGTGAGCGTGTGAGTGTGAATGCTAACATTTGCCCACTTAAATATGTGTTTTCCGTGTGCTAAGCAGAGAAAATACAATGCAAGGTCTCAGTATGCTTTCTTCAGTGTGGCCGGTTTTGACATTTAGATCTGTTAAAAAAAAAAATGTCAGCAGAAACATTAACACATAGCACTGCACTATGTGTATTCAATGAATTGAGGTAAAGAAATGGGTCTTTGTAATTTCTTTGAGTTTATCCTGAAAAACGAGTGCTTAGCTGACTCACTGCAGATCCTGAGTAACCTTTGACTGCTTTCTGTGCGCCTATTACAGTGTTAGCTTATCACTCTGAAGGAGGCACACTCAAACGTACAAACAGATACACAAACTCACAAACACCAAGTCCTTGATAGGAAGCCAGAAAGGCTTCCTCTTGTCTTTGTCTTTTTTTCTCCTTTTTTTTTTTTTTACAGCTCTTAGCTCACAGGTTGGGGTCAACAAGAGTAGCAGTGTTTAACGGGGCAGATGGTGCTACTCAGTTCCTTAAATTATTATAATTCAAGGCTTATCTGAAATTGAGATGAGGGTGAATGTCGTTAATTTAATGGTCAAAGGGCAATGGACAAATCAAATTTTTCATGGTTTCTTATTTCTCGTAAATACAAACTTAAATAGATAACAGAATTATTATTATTGGTGTTGTTTTTGTCTTATTTTAGTCATTTATTCACTTTTTACAATATCTGAAGCCAAACCTGTCCTCCAATTCTCAAACAACTCTTAAGGTTAGAGGTTTGGCCACTTGCTCTGTGACAGGCAATTATCTCAGCTAATGTGAATCACTAAACGGAGCCTCTTGAACATGACTTAAGTATTGCCCTGTTTTGGAGCATTTTTAATTCAACTCTCTTACAAGCGCTGTGGTTAAATGTACTGCTTGCCAAGACTTCCCAGATGTCTGTCAGTTGCTTTGCCACTAATTAAGTAGGCCTATCTGTGTCTGGCCAACACACCAGTGCATAATTTGTCTACCAAGTTTGCTAACATTAACTAATAACTCGGCATTCCACCCTCATGTTATTTGGTCATTCCTGGCTCAAAAAAAAAAAGAGAAAGAAAAAAGAGAGATAGAAATGATGCACATAATACTCTAGGCACTGTGGATGTCATCATCTATTTTATGCATTCTATGGCTGTCCCTTATTGTTTCAAGTTTTTCTTTGTCCAGACAGCTTTCTATCAAATGACAGTCACAATGATTTCAGTTGTACTTCATGTTTTGCTCCAAGTTGCAATCGTAATATGTCAGGATGATTATTCCATCACATTTTTATCATGAGTAAGTGGGCATGCTAATGTTAGTATTAGCTGCTTAAAGATATAGCGAACTGGAGCAAGGTTTTAGTCCTGGGTAAAAAAAAAATTATGCCTAAATCAGCCAGCCATTATGCTTTTTAGCAAATGTTACTTGAACAGCTGAAAATGTTGCCTTTGCTGAAGGCTGTTGGATCAATACACATTCAGAGTATTTAGAGCAGAAAGGTGTGTGGATTAAAACACTGCTAGTCATCATATTAATAAATGAAGCATAATATTAGCAGTACTTTCTGGACAGCAATGAGAGTAACGACCTGCAGACATTTTGGGTTACATGAATGACGCAAGCATTAGTCACTGGATGTGCCCTTTACATGAAAAAGCCTCATCAGCAGATGTTAAGTGAGCTGCTGTGTATATGCAGAGGAAGTCCTGAAACTATGACGGAAACATAGATTACTAATTGAATGAATACATGCAGCTCTGTATCATGTGTCTTCCAGCTTTACTTATAATGTTTTGACGGTGTAGTGTAAGTCTGCCGGTGCACACAGGGCACAGTTACATAGGGTGATCAAATTATCATTCTCACCTGTACAACAAGCCATACAAGACGAAATTTATGCAAATCACTTGTTTCTCTTCAGCATCCCTGGCTGTTGTTGGCTTCCTGTGACCTTAGGAGGATTGGAGAAAGAGATGTCAATTATTCATTATGTGTCTGTGTCACAGCATCCTCTCAGACATTGGATTAGGATTGCCTAATGCATCCGTGCAATAACCACATCTTTGCTGTTAAATGTTGTTCATTGTCCGGATTATTGGATATAAGAAACATCCATTTCTCTCGGCATTCAGTTGCATGTGGCGACGCAGCTGGTGACACACTGTTACATTTGTTTGTGTGATGCGCACCTGAAAATGCATACAAACGAGGGGAACTGCAAACCGGCTGTTTCCTTGGGGACGGGAGGTGGGCAGGTGCAGTCTGTGTTTGCAGGGATTCCCAGTCACCACATCTGTCAGTCACTCTAGCGAGGATGTAGCCGAAGGGCTTTCCCTGCCTCCACACAGAGATACAGATGTATTATTGAAGGGAAAAGAAACCTGAGGGATTTCATACATGGATTTTTTTCCTATTTTATATTTGTAATAACAATTTCTGCAGCCCACTTCTCACTGGTAAATTTCTCTTTGTCCTTGTCACCTCTATTCTTATCCTCTTATTCCTCCCACTCGCCCACATTTAGTATTCTTTGTCTGATGTCTTAAAAACACTGCTCTTCATAGATGGAAAAATGTAAATGTATGTTAATGAAAACTTTGCTCGAGTTAACAGGGACCCTTAGAATGCAGAACAAACTGAAGCATCTGTTCCCGTCCCTTTGCCTCTATAGTGGCCAACAGCATAAGGTGGTGCGGATGTAACAAGAGTGTGGATTTATAGAAGCAAAAAAGAGATGATTTAACACATGACATATTGAGAGCATCAGTAAACTGAAGCTTTTATCAATATTAATATTTCTAATTACCATCAATAAGCATTCATACGCTGATATTAGCTGAATGCAATATATAATCTATAAGTGGGCTTGGACGTCTGTCTTCACACAGGAAAAGACTGGGTGGAAACTGTCACTCATGCTGCTCCGGATACAGCTCCAGCCTCACTCTCTTATTCCAAACAATCACAGGCTGACAATTAAATCTGTGCCTGACGTTGACGTCCCAGTGTCTGGCGTCTTTAGTATTCTGCAACTCTTCTACACGACTGAACACGCAAGTCTGCCTTTTAACATGGGGATGCATTTTCATTGTTTGCAAACAGAGGTACATATAGGTTGAATGCCCCCTTGCCCTTTCACTGTGAACAGAAAAACCCACAGCTGTTCTTTCGCTCCTGTTTCTCACTCTCTGAAAACTAATTTGTAGACTTATTTACATATATATAACTCTGCTGATCACAGGGACAACACACCAAAACACCAAAAAAGTGATTAAAGCACAATGTTTTTCATTGCTTCGGTTGATGAAGAAGGCTTAGCTGCCTCACACGCAGCTATTCTTTTTCTTACATATACCTCTGCCAAGTGTACACACATGCAGGCACTGGTGTCTCTTCCTTTCTTGAATTCATACAGTGGAGGATGAGGAGGAGGATAAGAGAAGATTCTCTTATGGCTCATTTTTGATGTGAGAGATGCGACAGTATCCTCAGAGATAAGACAATAGGAAAGGCACACAGCGACCAGCAACGGGGTTTTTATCTGTTATCCTTGCTGATAAATCTTGAAATCGAATGAGCTGCAATATCATCTCTCTCCTTCCCTGTGTGTTCAGTGTGCGATTCATTTCATCTTTTTAGTTTTTAATGTGTCTCTTTTAATCTTCTAGACTTTTATTTTGTAGCTTTGCTCAAATTCATTTCATGTCCGTTTTCTATTTTTGCCTCACTCCTAGAAACAAGTGATGCGGAGGTGGCGAGCATCTGTTATTTACACAATGGCCAAGATTTTGAGTGGTATACTTTAGTGATATGAAGAACACACACATCCACAGTGAAAAGGCTAGTAACTGTATCGAAGTTGAATTGTGCAGATTTAATTTAAGTTACATCTACATGTACATATATATATATATATATATATATATATATATATATAGACTTAACTGTATAGCAGAAAACAGTCATCATTTTGTCTTTAACACTTTCATTATCACCTTTGTCCTTTTTTGTTGA
>VVHJ01043200.1:4685-20051 GCA_015107715.1 Tylochromis polylepis | reverse complement strand
GTACGGTGGGTTTGATGGTGTGAGGAGCTCAGATGATCATGTCCCAACAGGTTTATTTTGTTCATAGTGAAAGGTAAGGACTCTCAGAACAATTATGCATAGTTAATTGTAATAAAACATGGATTTATTTCATCACTGTTGTGCTTTTTAAATCTAAAAAAAAAAACTGTACATGATGGAGGGAAATGGAGATCACTTTTGGATTCAGCGCCTTAAAAAACATCAAATTTACCCAAAAATATCCCATGCAGCTGGAAAACCTTTTTTTTTTTTTTTGCAGACCTGTGTTATCTACTGATATGCACAAAAACTTTGGACATGTCCCGAACCGATTTTTCCAAATTTTTTTCTTTGGTTCAAGCGTGTAAACAACTGAAGTTCGCAAGAATGTATTTCCATAAATAATTTAAGTTTAGTTATGAAGTTCAGCAGCCGATGAAACTGATACTCTGGTACAAAACCATCTAGTTTTTTCATATGATGATCAGCTGGCACAACAATGTGGGCTTTAAAAATACTTTCAGACTTACCTAAATCTTAAAAACTGTAAACATTGGGGTTTATTACTTTTTTCTTTTTTTTTTTGAACTTAGTTAATTTTGCCCGAAGACAAGTGGGTTGTGAAATATTCTGCAACACAAAGTCCAGGCAATAACAGTGCCTGATATTCACTTGCCCTTTTAATGCAGCATGATGATTTCATAATGACATTCCATTAAGAAACAACATTAGACAGCTTCACCACTGAGAGAGAGAGAGACAAAAAACAGAGGGCTGCCAGATTTGAGTACCAACAAAATACTATCTGCATGGTACGACCTCTTGAAAAAAATCTACCTAGTGCAAAAGCCCTCTGAAGCCAAGGAGAGTTCCTAGATTGGTCTAAGGCTTTGGGTATGCCTCTGTTCCCGTGGCAGTAAACCAACTATCATAGATGCTACCCATGATAAGGTGGCCACCTCGATTAAAGTGCAAGTTTTGGCAGTTTGCAGGTTTGGAATATTCAGGTGTGCGTTAACACAATATCAGTGAGAAAAGACATCACCAAGATCTTAGCTTTTAGCTTTGTAACGCTACATCTGGACAATTCCCAAGACTTCTGGAACAATGTCCTTTGGACAGATGAGACCGACATATGAGTTTGGCTATAATGCACAGTGCCATGTTCATATAAACAAATTAAAAAACAAGTCAGTCTATGAGGACATATATAGGGGTAAGGACCTGAGCGCCTTATAGTTTAGCCTTATAGTAGTCAACCATGAACTTCTCTGTAAACCTGTATATGAGGCAGATGTGAGGTCATCTGTCAGACAGCTAAAGCTTGCAATTACCTAAGGACTAGAAATTTTTTTTATTATGTCTTTATTGTTTTAGAATTGACAAGACAAAGAGTGTATTTTGTTCTTTTCTTTTTTTTGTTAACATGAGGGTAAAATGTCCAAAATAAAGGATTAATTGCTTTGTTATTGTTTATAACAAAAACAGTAATAAATTGCATGCATGCACTGAATATAATCCTCTCCCTGTCATGTGATATGGCTTGAATAAATTTGATATGGAAGAACAGAAAGAAAGATGGCATTCAGAGAACCCTGAATCGAATTGCAGAATTCTGCAACAGCAAACGTAGTAGTAGTAGAGGTGCCAGAAACGACTTAAAGCATACAGGGAACAAAACATAGGACTGGCTTTTTCAGGAACTCTAAATCTAAGAAGGAGAGAAAGAAAGGTGTGCTAAGCTTGTAGGATCAGTCCCAAGACATCTTGATGATGTATTGTTTCCATATGTTTTTTAAACGCGTACTAAGTGAAGGCAAAACGGTACACTGAATATTTCAGTCTTTTATTTGTATTCTTTTGTTTGTTTTTTTATCCCAAAATTTGGCATGTTCTGTGAGGACTGAAAAGTGCATTTTAGATACGTTCAGCACGAAAGGTGGAAATTTGGAAAACGTCTGAAAAGCTCTGGAGGTTCCTATGGGCTGGGTGTTCTTTGAGCCCCACAGGTGTGCAACCATCTGGGGCTTAACCGTTGAACCAGTGTCCCCTGAAAGACAGTCCCCACTCTGCCAGCCAAACCAAAGACTGACTTTGATGCAACCTCCCATTGACTATCACAGTTTCTCTGTAGTCGCAATTAAAGCGTGCGTGCGTGCGTGCGAGAGAGAGAGAGAGAGAGAGAGAGAGAGAGGGAGAGAGAGAGAGAGACTATTCATGCAAATCTAAGAAGTGAAGATGAGTCATGTTTGAACCTGTGATGTGTGGTTCTATGTAAATCTCCATGTTTACATGTTTGTTTATCATAAAGTGTAGAGGCAGTTGTAGAGAAGCATGCACGTCGTTCCCCTGTCTCAAACCACACATTTCACCTTTTAGTAGAACACCACACGGGCAGTTGCTAACCTCACTATATGTATTAAAGTATTTTTTAGGTTACAGTACTACTTACACTCTTACATTTAGATACAGTACAGCTGTAAAATAATGGCAGCAGTAGAATCATCTCATCGTGTCCTCATGTCCTATTTCTACGTCGCCTTGACAGTTCTTGTCACGTTTTATCTAGAATTCAATGCTGGTTTTGCAAGCATGCGGCATTTATGCAAAATAGCGTCATATGTTACAAGTAATACGCAAACTCATTGTCACCACAGTCCGTATAACGTAAAAGTTAGGGCACGGCGTGTGTGAGAATCAACAAAGCAGCCGTTGTCAAGCTGCTAAACGGCAGGATGGAAACATTGTGACGCAGAGAAGAGTGCATGCACGTCCTGTTCTTGGTATTCATTTTTGGGAGGATTTCTAGGAATGTGAGGCGACTGGTGTTTTGGTTTGGTTTTTCTATTTCCTGTTCTCTTGTTTTGTTTTGGTATAGACACAGCATATATACAACTTTCATTGACATTAATATTAATAGGGTCATTGAGAGAAATGGAAGGTCGCTGGTTTAAATTCCAGTGTCGAAGCTCAGTTTTGTTTTGAGCAAGTGAAGAAGCCTTCAGTCGGTTAGGCCTTTTAAAGATGGGATTTAAGTATAAAAGCTGTTATCTTTGATCAGAAAATCACACTGCCTGTGCTTTGTATGTCAGTACATTAAAACCCACCAGTGTTTGCCTCCGTGTGATCAGATTGACGCACCCAGTTCAGCATTGGTCCTCACCAGTAATCGGAACGGTTCACCAGTTTGTGAATGTCAAAAAGAACTCAAACAAACGCAGAGTCTCTGAAACGGAAAAAACCGGTAGCTAAATGATTTTTCTTCTGACAACTATGTTGCCACGGTGTGTTGGCTTCAATCCTTCGCTGTGTAATAATTTAGTGTTACACAGGGAAGATTGTTGAACTGGTAGTTTTAGATAAACTGACTATAAATGTTGTGTTTTTGGAGGTCCAAAACCTCTGCTTCATACTGATGGTGACCAAAAGGTCTCAAGTTGAGTCGCTGACAGAAGGCTTGAGTGTCAGGTCCAATCTCATGTACTTAAGTGTGCCCACAGCACAGATGTATAGAAACAAGCATTATCTTCTTGCTCGAGGCCTATTATTTTTCCTCACATTACTTGGGGTTTTTTTGGATTCACAAAGCAAAAATGAAATTTTAAAGAGGAAAGTAAGCAGATGTGGGGAAAGCACCAAATGTAGATTTATTTTTTAGCATGCAGTCAGTCTGGCATGGGAGATTTTTCTTTCTATGAGGCGGATTTTCACGGTTATATTTTAGGCTGCTTGCATTTAATACCAAATGTAGCATCAGTGATAACATCCATCACTAGCATCACTCTTGGCAGTTAAGAGTCACTGCCAGGAAGGCTATCAGTGAAGAGAATATTTCATAAGAGACTATTTCATTAGAAAGGTTGCTACATATTGAAAGCACACAGAGCTGAGCAGAGGAAATGATTTGGAAATAGTGCATTCAAGTTTCCTGTTGGACACAATACGTAGGATGTCTTTGTCCGCACATCAATCATGTGGTCATTCTACTGACGATGGGAAAACGGTACCGGTTGTTGCTGACTAAACAGGAACAATACCAAAAAATATTAATCTCAAAACCTGCGGTGCTTGGATTGAGGCAGCTTTGTTTCATGTTTCTGTGTATGTGTAGCGTCAGCTGAAGTTCGCCTCGTGCAGTTGCTTAGTTTGAAATCCACAATGCTTGGATCCATCACTGTACATTTCTTCTTCAGTGCACGTTAGGTACGGGCTCTTCGATTTACAAAGAGGTGTGCAATAAAAGACGGGTAACAAAAATATTATTCGGGACCATGAACTATTACATCTCAACAGCATGTGATACAAATATTGCAATGTCAATATTTTTGCCCCACCCCTATTGAAAGCAGTAGACCTGCTGGGAAAAAAAAACTAGACATTAGAAATAGTAAATATGTTAGCAAAACAAAAAATAAAACTTGTAATGTGTCATCTTAAAAAAGTGCTTGAGGAAATACCAGCTTCACAAAACAAAAACTAGTGTAGCCACAGCAGGCAGCTATATACTTAGTGTGACTTGAGCACAAATGGTTCATGCAGTACTGAACCTTAAACTAGCTGGATGGTCAGGGGGCCTTGGCACAAGAGCAAACACTGTGAGACTCTTGAATGCTACCTTGTCAGTTTAGGGGCCTGGCCAAAACAGCCATTAACATCATTTATCTACACTGCAAAAGGACCTCAAGGGGAAGTTGAAAAAAAAAACAAAAAACACACGTGCACTACGTTGGCTGCTTCAGAAAGTCAGGAAATTATCTGGTCATTTGCTATAAAGCTGGCTTAATTCATATCGTAACTAACATCAGACGCTTAGTAGTTGCTGACATCTGCAAGGATTAGCAAATCTCATCAAGAGTAGGGGTTGCTTAATATGAGATGAATATCTGATATAGGAATTGAGAGAAAAGGCGTGAACAAGAGATGTGCTGCATCAATTATTTGTTACTTTTGTTACCATAGTGATGCTGGAGAGGAGTAGCGATGCATCATAATGACCTACTTGTGTTGTTGGCAGTGTGGTTAATGGCAGAACAGTGTTCACACTAGCTTGTATATGGCCGACTAGAAGTGAAGACACCTTAAAACAAACATTTGTCACTGTGGAGCAAATGTTCCCTCACTTTTAATGACAAAGCTGTGCCAATGAGATTGCTGCTGAACAAATTTAGCCCAGTAAAATAAACATATGGCTTCACATCTTCATTAACTAATTAGTCTCCTACTTCCTCTTTTTCAAAGCCAACACTCGTGAGTTTTTGGATTTAACTGGAAGACAAATGAAAGGAAATTGGTCCAAAGTGGTGTGTGGTCGCCGTGCGACAGTTGCTATGATACTTATATATCAGTTTGCTGCTGTTGCGGAGGGGCCTGAGACAGAACCAGAGCCGTCAGAGATTTCCATCAGAGGTCGACTCGGGTTTTCAGACCATCTGGCACGAGAAGGCTGGGGCTGTACTCCTTACCTTATGACTCTCTCCGTGCTGTGGCCGGCAACGTTTGACTCGCGCTTTCGAGGTCATGACCCTCAACTCATTTCCTTCCAGGCACCCATTCTGACAGCAGGGTTAAGTTTATATGATACCCCTGGATAAGTGCTACTTGAAAGTGCCAAGTTTCTGGAAGCAGCCCTCTTAGCTTTGATGCTCTGGTTTCTGTTGTGACCCCAGTCCGTCCATATTGGCCCTCAGTCCATCTGGACAGGCCCCGCACACACACACTTAAACAGACATGCCATCCATCCATCATTGCATGGAGCTTCCCACCCCAATAGGACATTTCCCAGATTATTGTTTTGTTTTTTTTCCCCTCATCATCTAATTCTGCATGTGGCCAGACTGCTACAAGTTTAGTCTCTGCCATAGTAGATGTGCAGATTTTACTACGTAGGCATCAACTTTCATTATAATAATAATAATAATCATCATCATCATTTCTGTGTCTATTTACATAATAGATGTCACTTTTTTAAATTGAAATAATAGTGCAAAAGATAATATAGAGTGGTGAATAACCGTTTCAGTAACATGCAAAGCAGCATGTATTGCCCCCTATAAGTTTAGTGAGTCTATAATTACCATTCTCAAATATTTGCGGGGTTTTTGGCTCTGTGTGGTCGTTCACAAAGTAACTCTCCCCTGAGAGCTGCCCTGGAATTTGTTGAATCTTTGAACCCTGTGTGCAGCCGGCTGGTTTCACAGGCCTGAGGAATCTTTCAGTGGCCCTTGGTGCCAGGAGGAGGGCATCAGGTGTCGGGCTCAGAGCCTCAGTCCTCCCTTCTCTGGCTGACCCGAGAGTTTTCGAGGAATGAAAAAGTGAGCAACAATTCCCAAATATGGAGTTGCAAATTAAGAAGAAAAGAGTGAAAGAATTTTTATACCGATACAATAAATACGCACTATGTGCATATGGGTGTGTATGCATGTGTGCACGTTTATTATTTTCTACATGTGGGACAAAGACTGACACTCTCACTTACAGCTGTCAGTTTCTGTATATGTAGGACAGCAGCGGAGTAAAGCGCGTTCTTTGGTACGTCTCACTCTAGCTGTCCTTGATAGACTTGGCTCTCTGATAGAAGTCAGCTGGTCTGGAGAACTGAAAACAAGGGCTGACTACAGCATCCCCCTCACAGGTGCATCCCATCCTCCATCAAGGACATACTGGATCATGAAGCCGAGGAAAGGAGAGGCTGTGTGAGCACTAGGACTTGAATGCATAGTAGAAAGGCATTGCCTTGTGAATCTTGTCTTGAAGATAGAAATTAAAGAGTGCAGTGAGGGTTTCTGTCGTTACAATAAATATGTTTATTGGAGAAGTTCCTGTTTATTCTTTTTCTTCTGTAGAGAAAAAAACACATTTAGCTTGCCAAAACCAAGACACACCTTGTTTTGTATGGTTCTTTTCTCTTTTTTATACTGTTCATTCGTGTAATGTGGTATCACTTGAACAAGCAGCGACTAAAAATGGAAAAGCCCCGTTTGGTTTTCATTTGAGATAAATACAAGATTTGGTTTTTGTCTTTGATCGTAGTTTGGGCTGTGGCCTAACGACGGTTTCTCAGAATTTTACATTTACAGTTTAAACTCAAACTGAGCTTCTTTTTTACCTCAGATTGTTTTGTTTTTTTTGTGGTGTTTTTGTGAGTCTCTATATGTGAATACAAATCATGTAAAATGAATGTAGTACCTGGAGGGCAACTCTTCTGTAGCCAGTTCACAATCACTGTTACATGTTGTAGCCATTATTATTGTTAGAGTTTGGCACTTACTAAAGATGTGATACACTGCCTTTGGTACACCTTGACACAGTCTTTGTTTTTGATCGAGTTAGCTGCAAATTTGCGTAGGTCTCGGCAATATGACCTCAAACCAACCAAATGTTATTTGTTACTTTGATTGTGATTAATGGTTAGGAGTAGTGATATTATTAATGATTATCCATTTATTTATTTACTTCTGTTCTTGCCCTCATTGGCATGGTTTGTCCTGTAAATACGCTCGGGTGTTAAAGCTGGGATATTTTTTCAGTAACGGGATCGTGAGACGCGTCTTTCCACAGTGTTTTCATTTGGCTTCTTTTTGTTTGACGTGGACTTTACTAAAGCCAAAATGTGTCCACGACATTTTTCTTCGGCGCAAGCTGCCAGAGTTGTGCAGGTGGCTTCGGCGTTTGAATTTTCTGCCACGATCCTTCCATGTCGCAGAGTGGACAGGGTGGCGTCGCGTGACAACTGGTGTGGCAGTGTCTTTTTAAGGGGAGAAAAATATGAAACGCGTTGGGGTATTAACAGATTTACAGAATTTAAAAAAGAAAAACCCAAAACCTACAAAATAACCTACATGGGATTATTAAGATTGTGTTGATTATGTCATTTAGAGGGTCTCAATAAAATGGCTGCTTTGGTTAATTTTCAGTTAATTGCCCAGCTCTAGCTTTGCAGTTGTTTTCTGATGAAAAGGAATTCAATTGAAAGGTATTAATAAGTTTGTGAGACGTGCTGCCTGTTTATTGTGAGTCCTCTTAAGTCGTGGCTTAGGAATGCTATCGATGATAGCTTGGAGGCAAAAAGGGGAGGAGTGGGAAAATGGGTACGTGGTTTTACCTGTTCTAACGCAACATCTTTAATGGAAGAATGGATATTGCTCAAACATGAATTCCAGCATTGTAATTATATGAATATGGCTGTTGCCCAAACCTTGACTAGACTCAAATTAATGTCAGAAAAATCCAGAGCTGTGAAGTCATGAATAATTCCACAGTTTGCAGTTGTAAAAGAACCTATGTAAATCTGTGAAACGAGTGATGAAAAATGCCAGTGTGTGCATGTAAAGAAAACATTTGTATGTGCAGAAAATGTGCGTGGTTGGGAGCAACAGGTGCTTTTGGTAACAGTACAGATAACTGCTCGAAGGATTCAGTCCTTAAAGTTCTTATTGTATGCAGAAAAGTCAATGTCAACGTACCAAACAAGCACACTCGTTTAACTCACGTATAGAATTCCTCATCCAACGATCATTTCCAGTGGACCAGACTCTAGAGATTTCAGATATCATCAGGTCATTCAGTCGCAAATCATCAAATTTGTAGAACACTTTGTGCTCAGCCATCTGCAGTTTGCCTAAGAACTGTATGATTGTAATGACTGCTGCGACATTTTTGTTTTACTGGAAAAAATTTAATTGGTTGTAATAGGGGAAAAAAAAGAAATTGTCACTAATTGTTTTTTACAATGTGAAGTTTTTTTTATTAGTCTATGCCCAGATATGGAACTCGGTAGGACTGCTTGATTTTTTAAAATTTATTTATTTATTTATTTATTTCAGTTTGCTAATACTCAGAAATCTTTTGCTGTATCTGTCCAAAATCATAGATTCTGATTCATTTTGATGGTTAGGAAAGCCAGTGAAAATTTCAGGCTCTTTAATAGTCTTTTAGATATTCATGTTTAACCCTTGTCTCAAATTTCAAAATGCAAGAAAACATGTTGGAAGTGGGTGAGCAGACCATTTTATACGCAGACATATATATATGTGTGTGTGTGTGTGTGTGTGTGTGTGTGTGTGTATATATATATACATATATTTAATTTTTTTTTTTTTTCTTGGCCGTTGTGCTCAGGATTGTCATTGACAACACTGCTCAGAGTCATAGCGGTATAGTGCACTGATGAATTACTATATATGACACTTGCTAAAAAACAAATTGTTGCATAGCTGATGGCAAAAGGTTTACATGCATTTTCCAGTGACCGAGAGCAAGGTCAGGAAGTATGAGTAATATATTTCACATAATATATGTGGTTCACAAGAACCATAACTTAAAAATTCAGTGGAACTACAATCTGTCCAAATTTAATTTAATGCAGCAATGACTTGCATGCTGTGTAATGTAGAAGAAGAGGCCAGTTTGATACTCAGGTCGACTGTGCCCTTCCTACCTTCTGGGCCCGGGGACTGCCTCAGCTGCCCCTTTGGAAGTTATACCTTTGACAAAGATGTTAAAAATGTTATTATATATTGTCAAAGCATCTGAATCAAATACATGTACACTGACAAATGTTGGGTATTTTCACTGTCTCTCCTCTTCTTTTTACCTTCAGTTCCTCTTTGTTAAGTTGTCTTATCTCAGTGTTTGAACCCGAAGAAAAGGAAGGACACGGTGAACCTCGTTTGACTGATTAATGCACGCTGCCCACCTTTTTTTTTTTTTTTCTTTTTCTTCTTCAGGTTAATGCACAAAGATAATGGGAATGGCATATGCTCACTAATTTTTTCCTTTTTTTGGTCACTGACAAACTGGTCTGCTTGTGACTTCATTTCACTTCCCACACAACAGCTCAGTTTTGTCTACCTATATATGTATCCCTATTGTGGTTATTTTGTTTCTCACTTATTACTCAATGGACATTTATACACCATTTCAAAGACAAACATGGGAGAAATGAATGCAGTTTGATTTCAGACACGTAACTGATGACACTTCCCTTTATTAAACATCGTTACTGTTGACGATCACAACACATAGTTTCATAGCTGAGGTTGTGGAAAAGGTCACACCTCATCGCCTAAGGCAATTTCCCATCCACACCTTTGTAGGTGTGTGTGTAACATTTTTGCCTCCGTCTATTTTTCAGCCTCTACTCTCTCCTGTCCTTTAGCACAAGAACTGCAGTGCAGGAAATTAAGTGGATGCTAAACCGAGACGTCGTGTTATTTTGCGCCCTGAGTTTAAATTCCCTGGTTTTTGCAAGTTTCTCTGTTCCTCATTTTCAACATACCAAACTTTCTGCTTGGGTAACAGTAAGATTGCCTTTGCTTACTTGAGAAATCTTTCTCCCCTCTGTGACGGTAGAAAAACTGCCCATTTATATATTTATAACAAATATAGTATGAGAAAAGCAAGCTGCTTTATTCATTAACCATATCAGATATTTTGAGACCTATATTAAAGGCGTTTTATCAACTGCCAAATGTTATTGAACAGTTTTCTGTCGACAGAGGTCTTTTGGTGTGTAAAGGCTCACGCAGATTTTTAAACACAGATTTTGTCACAGATGTGTTCCATTTAGCGCCCTAAATCCCACGTTTGTTTGTTGCTAACTAGTATTTTAATGTTTTAGCGACAGAGGAAAGAACTTGTCCAGGTTGCAGGGTCATGGGAAACACTCAGTTACAAAATTCTAACTTAGTTATAGATAAATTTGCTTCACTTCATCAAGGTTTACTACAGGGGTGGGGATCTCCAGGCCTCAGGGGCCGGTGTCCTGCAGGTTTTCGATGTCACCCTTGGGTCAGCACACCTGAATCAAATGATTAGTTCATTACCAGGCCTCTGGAGAACGTCAAGACATGCTGAGGAGGTCATTTAGCCATTTAAATCAGCTGCGTCGGATCGAGGACACATCTAAAACCTGCAGGACACCGGCCCTCGAGGCCTGGAGTTCCCCACCCCTGGTTTACAAGATCTGGACTTTGTGTATTCCAGCACCTTGGCTCCTTTCTCTTTTTTCCCCCATCCTTTGTGTTGTAAATGTGCTGGTGTGCTTAGGGTCATTGTCCTGTTGCATGACCCAAAGTTGACCAAGCGCTTTAGCTGTGGGACAGATGGTCTCACATTTGACTCTAGAATACTCTGGTATACAAAAGAGCTCGTGGTCAACTCCGAGACTGCGAGGTGCCCAGGTCTTATGGCTGCAGAACAAACCGAAACCATTGCTCCTTCCCTGCTTGACCGTTGGCGTGAGGGGTTTGTACTTATATGCTGTACATTATGACCAAACATCTCCACGTTATTCTTGTCTGTCCAAAGGACGGGATTCCAGAAGTCCTCGTTCAGGTCCAGCTTTGCAAACTGAAGCTATACTACCATTTTTTTTTATTATTATTGATTTATCTTTAAGAGAGAAGAGGCTTTCTTCTCGCACACCGTACTCGTTTAGTCTCCTTCTTTGTGCTGTCATAAACTTTAACACTTAAAATGCTAACCATAACCATAACCATAATGCTGTTGAGTCTGAGAAGGAGCTCCTGGGTTTTTTGCAGTATCTCTGAGCTTTGCTGTGGACATCCACTCCTGGGACGATTGGCAACTGTCTTGAATTCTTCCACTTGTGAATAATCTTTTCATTGAAGAAAGATGGACTTCAGATTGTTTGGAAATGCCTTATAAACCTTCCTCGATTGATGCGCAGCAACTGTCGGTTCTTTGAGGTCATTGACGATGTATTTCCTCCTCCACCTCAGTGTTACAAACCTGCAAAATGACAAAACATCTGCTTTTATAAAGTTGGTGACAGTTGCGCACGATCTGCTTCTACATCTTATGTATGCTGTATTATTTATTTATTCCTGTCCTCTCTACTTTGCTGCCATAAAAATGTGAATTTGCCATCTCTGAGACTAATAAAGGCTATCTTATCTATCACTAGCGCTTCAGCTGGCTGCAGCTGGTGCTCCATGCTCATGTTGGTCAGCCCCACGAAGTGAATCAACCAACCCAGTGCATGTGCATATGCATTTCTCTTACTTGTGTTTAAAACCACTTATTTGTTTGTTTATTTATTTATTTAGTAGACGTGACCAAACTGAAATGTCTACTATTTATGGCCTATATCAATATTAATTAGACATATTAGGTTGTAGTGTTAATAGTTTGTTCGGTCCTCTCAACACTAAATTATCCTGATGGGATTTTAAAGTTGAGAGAAGGACGACAGAGGTTGGGGGGGGCATCACCCTGGAACACGGGCTTTGAATGTCAAGACTGTCTGACTTGGTCAGAAGTTCAGCCATTCCGCATTCTTGACTAAAGGATAAAGCAGCCCTAATCCCCTTTACCAGGTAGCTAGAGTTGGCAGTGGAGCCAGAAATTCCTGCAGCATACCGATTTGGGGAAGTTGCTATGGTTTGGATGGACAATTTCAACAACAATAGAGTTCTCTCATTCAAAAAAGAAAACAGGGTTTAACCTTTGTGAGAAAGTACTGCCACCGCAGAGGTAGGGACCATATGGAAGGTAACATATTGAGAGTACTTTGAATTCAGAGGCATTTGTCAGTATTGCAAAAGTTTGTTTCATTAATGATGAATAAAATATTGGAATTAATAAATGTTCCATTGAGTGCATCCTGAAGTAGGGTGAGGAACTCCGAAAGGGTGCCAGAGACAGACAAAGAAAGAAACAATTATGTACTGGAGACGTTTCTAATCTCACGACAGGCCGTCATCTGAGCATCCGACCAGGGTAGCCTGTAGTAACCGCGGGCCCTACGGGGGCTTACCTGGCTATCAAACTGAGCTGAGAGACCTGCCAGCCTTGCTTCTAAGAGCCCAATGTCAGGGAACAGGATCAGTTGGACAAGAATAACTTCAGAGACAGAAGGCAGCGTCTAGCTCCTTTATCTGCCTCAATAATGCTGCCAAAGACTAGGGCGTCCACAGAGGTGGAGCAGCATTACTGACCTGTCCTGCTGCTCCTCTCAGGCCTTGTGGATTAGCTGTGAAAAGGCCCCTAGAGAAAAACTGTGGGTGAACTACACTGGCCTGTCTTTGTGCCGTCTGTCTGCTGGGCTGGGGAGCACTGACTTTAGCCCTCTGTCAGCTAAGACCGGTGAAACCGCTCAACAAAAGCCATTCATCTGTTGTACTGTACATGCCAAATGGCTGACATTCCTCTTCGAGAGTTGTTTTGTAAGCTGCATCTGTCTGTCTATCTCTGCAATTACAAGTCTGTTAAGAGAAGAATAGTTTCTGTGCAGCTGGGGTTTTCTGCAGTTGCTGAGTAGATCTGATTAACCTTCTGTCTGCTCATTACTGACCAGACTGACCATTACTGAACTTTTTTTTTTTTTCTTGGTAATTTAGTCACTAAGACACAAGTTTATGCATCTGCTTGTACAAAAGCGCCACTATGTACGGTCGCATACGTGTTCTTTGTCAGACGACAGTTTATTGTAATTTGGAGAATCGGGTTCATCAGCCTTTACATATGACATTCTGCGTGACTTTACGTCACTCGTGATTTAATCCTGCATCCTTTAATTTAATTCTTTGATTTAATGGTTGGATTATTCATTATTATAGTATAACTATATGATTTTCAACTGGCACATCAACAATAGCCATTTTAAGATTTAATCGGTTTTCTGTGATCATTTCGGTTTACGTGATGCTGACATGTTTACTTTTCGTGGTAGGACTTCAACTTCAGTTCCAGTTTGTTTGTTTGTTTTTTCTGCAAAACAGACGAAGGAGATGATAACTATAGCCATTTTCTGTTTTGCTTTCTGCTTTATTGCACTGGATTAGAAATGCATACCTGCCTATTAGGTTGAATTTCGTGCTTTTTGGTTTCAAGTTAGTTTAGGTGCATATTTTAACATTAAAAATGTGTGCCTAATATTTAAATTTAAAGTGTTTGTATTTGGGGTTTTTTCCTGCAACTTGCAGGTAACTAACACTGATTGGAGAAACAGTTTCTTGTGCCTCTTGTCAACCGATGGCCGTACTTTGCCATGAGTAGTAAGTTGTTTCTCATGTGAGAACGTGAGGAATCTCAGATTGCCATATTCTTAATAAAACTGATGGTAAATGTATGGGTGCTTCCTATTTGGTGCATTAGGGACTCTGTGCGTGTCTGTGTGTGGTTAGATAGCTTTGGGTGGAAACGGCAATAATTTGTGGATTAAAAGAACAGTGGTTGTCACCCGTTATTCTGCGAAAGGGCATTTCTCGGTCTTGACGTGTGCAAAACTCTAGATTAGCCAACACTGTTATATTAATGCATGTAAGATGTTTGGAAAGACAGCGTGGCAAGAAATGCATGTAATTACTTTATTCTACAGCCACAGATGAAATGCTTTTATAGCATTCATGAAAGTGTTTATTAAATGCTTTTTCCAAGATAATATCACTCAGAGCTCAAGCTCTCGCCACTGAGTTAATAGGCTTTAATCGGTCAAAGCAACACTGACGCACACGGACACTGTCAGCCTTAATCCAGTTACGAATCCTACTTCTGAAGACAAAACTGACATTTCGGACTGACACCACGAGGGCCTGATGTCATTTCGATGCACGTGAAGCGATCCGTTCCCACACAGTTAAAGAAACGTTGCCCAGAGAACAAATGCCCATTCCCAACCGGCTCACCGTTTCAGTGGCTGGAAATCCCCTTGCGCACAAAGAGGCCAGATATGATACCACAGCACTGCAGGCAAGGGAGGGACAGTATTGATACTGTAAGCACTTCTGTCTGAGAAAATCCTTAAGGGACTGCAACCAATTGTTGTTAATTGTATGGGCCCACATTCTATCCCAAGTGTTGCCAGCATGTGCTACTTGTTTTGAATAGGAGACAAGTATTCTTACTGGTGATCAGCACTTGTGTTTTGTTCTTGAATCATTTCGGTTTTGTGGATTGCCCCATTTTCAGATGGGGTTTTATCGATGTCTGAAGCTCACGTGTACAATCACATTGTTCGCATTGCACAAAGAACAGCTGTCATGCACACTCATATAAAGTTCATTAGCACTTTAGCTGCAGGCATGTGTGCTTTCACATCTCTACAGAGGGAGCTGAGAAAATATATTGGTACTTTCATTCAGAAAATTCTCTAGTTTATAGTCAACTAAAGGGGAAGCAGCAGGATGAGTAGGGGATATTTGTCTCTGATGACAGGACGTGTGGCACTCAGCCCTGGTGGTCTTCTAGGATCAACAAGGTACCCTTCTTTTTAAGTCACTGTAATTTGTAATAGAAAGACAGAAAGAAACCAATGAGGCAGAGTCCACGATGCAGCCGCTTGGACTTTGCGTTCCCCTGGGCAGTATAATGAAGCTCTCAGTAGGACAACGCGGTTTGAATGCA
>VVHJ01043191.1:2115-35025 GCA_015107715.1 Tylochromis polylepis | reverse complement strand
AGAAACAACTGACACAAAGATCTAAAAGCAATTTTGCAGCAAACTTTGTGAAAACTAATATTTGTGTCATTCTCAAAACTTTTGGCCACGACTGTATTCGGGACTAGCCCTGCGTAAGATTGGCAACCAGTCCAGGGTGAACCCCCGCCTCTCACTCTATGGTAGCTGAGATAGGCTCCAGCCCCCCTGCATATGGATAAGTGGGAGAGAAATGATGGTACTAGCTTCTGTTCAGTGCTCTTGTAAATCATGATAAAGGTTCAGGAAAGATGACAGAGAGGTGGCCTACATAACCAAAAATGGTCCACAATCCTTTAAAAGCCATCCACTACCATTGTCCTTTATGAGGCTGGGTCAGATATATATTGGTACAGTAGAAGTTGTTTAAAAGCGAGACACGTGTCATTGCACCTCTTCATGTTTCTGTGGGCTCTTATTTAGTTCTGAGTTTTTCCATATTATCTTTTTGCTTTGAGTAAATTGATCTTTCTGTGTTATGTTCCAGACCGCCGGCCCCCCCCCCTCCTTCTGTCAGTTTAGGACAGCATCTGCTCCATTTGAACAGCTGAACCAGTTGAACATGAGCCAGAGCGTGCACGCATATATCACTGGAATCAGGTGACAGAGCCAGGTACAGGCTGCAAAGAGAGAGCAAATACAAGACTTTGAATTAAACAGCTGAGGGGTCAGAATAAATAGACACAGAGGAGGATAAAGGAAAGTAATAAATGCAGAGTAAATAAATGTGAAAGGGAAAGGAATAGTCATAGAAACATGATAGCAAGACAAGCAGCAGCTATTTTCTAACAGGGCGTTCAGCTGAATAAAATAATACTGCTGTTCAAATAAACATAAATAAAAGGAAAAGTCGTAGCAGTCTTGTTATGTATTTTGTTTAACACGCTGGACTAGACAAAGCCCCTCCAGTGTGTCAGGATTAACGACCATACAGTGTTGCTCAGGTTCTGTGGTACAGCTGCTGCTTTAGCTGTCATCCCACGTGACAAACACAAAACACTTTTGGAGTCCAGTTGGATCAAAAAGGCATTTCACAGTGTGTGAATTATAGCAGTCATCGCTTCATTCACACTTGACCTAGTTCCTAGCCTAGATGTAAGTGTGTCTCTGCTTTTTATATATTCCACAGAAAATTGTCCTCGTCATCCTCGCCATCGACACCTGTGAGTAAATGTACTAAACCTGTGATTCCCAACCTTATTTGCATGTTATAACTGCACATTGAGCTAAAGTTTGAATTTCTGACCTGATGCGACCGCTTTGAGGGGTTTTTATTATTTCAAAACATTATACCTCAACTGTTTGGGCATTATTACTAGGTGTACTGGCAAATCCAGTTAAACCATTGCAGGGGATGGTCGTTCTTAATTAATATTGTATGATGTATAGTTAATGGCTTAGTTACATAGGTCTAGAGATCAATCAGTGCTTGTAGTTTGTATGGAAGATCCTGACATGTTTGCATACAGTTGCCAACTACTTTGCAACCGTTTTTTCTGGAGTGGCAGCCTGAAACCTCCAGCTACCATTCAGCAACCAGTTGGGGAATACAAATTTTTTTCCTAGTGAACAGTGGCTGCCAGGGTATCGCCAAGTAGTCTTTAGTAGTGTGTGACTAAGTCCTTACACTGGACTTTCGAAAACCCTGTACCTCTTACCTAAAATTGTGCCTCTTTGTGTTTCGCAGTCCTCTTATTTAATCTTACTTAGTTAAATGACATATTTGTTTGTTTCACTAAAGCATTTTAAAAGCATTTTCTTAATTTCTGAACACGTGAGATGTATTTGTGTATCATCTGTCTGCCTGTCTTACCTCAAACGTCACATATATCTTGTACACGTCTCTTTAAAAAAGAGATTAAGATCACATTGAGCCCACCTGTTTAAATAAAGGGTCTAATAATGCTTCACTCATTTACCCAATGTGAAAAATGGCTACTGAGCTGCATTAACTTTTAGGTACATAAAAATTTATGCAGTATTTTCACAGTTTTTAACCATTAATAATTAATTATTCATTACTTTTATCTAACCGGCTGACCAATTATCCACTGCTCTTACTGCCCACTTATAGTCACACTCTTAATTACAACATATAAACAGTACATCTAATTTCCCAGCCTTGAATTAAGCCTAACCCTCAACTAAAGAAAATGCCATTTGACTGCCATTGAGATCTAGGACTCGGCTAAAGCTATGCCTGGGAAACTGAGCCATAACATTGAGGCATAGCTCTCAATGTAAAGCTATTTTTGCAGTTGTAATTGATATTTTGTCAAATGGGTCGAACTTTTCGACATTCTTCACTTCCTGGCTATGACTCGGCTGCCCAGACTCATTCAGCGGTCCGATAATTAGGCCGACTGCTTGAGCCATCGTGTCATTATTCTGTAAATCTCTGCTTGTTTTGGCTTACTATGTCATTATTACTGGCATCGATGCTTTGCACTACCCAAAAGAAACTCTTTGAAATTCCCGTCTCATATTACACAACATATTCTCCCTTTCTCCTCATTTTCTCACTCTCCCTGCCCACACAGGCACACTTTTAAAGCAGATAGCCCAAGTGGAGCACTTGAAACAGATGTGCCTGTTTGATTTGACCTCCTAAAAGCATAGAAAAGAAATCCCAACTCGACCTCCTATATTAGCCGCAACTACAAATTAGAGACTTCCTCCCACCTAAATTAAGCTTTGAATCTCTGTACTTCTTTAATAGTCCTTTTTAAATTCACAACAATGCTTCAGAGGACACGATACAGGATAAAGTCATAATCTGTCTTACTTTTAAGTGATATTTCTTAACCTTGAATTTCTTCACTTCCCTTCATATTTCATCCCTACTGTCCTCTTCTGTCCTCCTCCCCGCTCTTACTTCCGTGTTGTGTACAGTGTTAGTGTATGTGAACCCCATTTAAATCCAGCTGTGTTGTGAGATTTAAACAAGTCCATATCAACTGTGTATCAGGTACATAAATCACATGATTTATTTAATTAGCTAAGCCTCCCAGAGATCTCACACTCTGCTTGGAATGCCTTGCTTACTGACCTCATGGAAAACTGTGGCCTGCCAAGGTTTCCTCTCATATCCCCTAAAAAGGAACCTAAGGAGTACATTTGGAAATAGACGCTGATAGGGTTTTTTTTTTTTCACATTGAAAGCAAAACATATGACTTGGATGTCTGGACACACACAGACACAGCCACAGTTCTTTCTATTGTGGATAAAGGTGATTTGGCAGATAGTGAATGCTGCGGCTGTATGGCATGATAATGAAAGGGCTTTACTACGAGACAGGTATATCTGGGGCACTGGCAGCCAAGTTGCAGCTCTCACATCTAATGCCTGGTTGCTTTGGTTTGAAGGCTTGTGATGCTTTAGTGTTTGGGCCTCAGCTGTGTGCTGGATGAAAGCACATGCTCCCAGGCCCGATTTGGAGCCCACACAGGGGTAACCAAGTTAAAGTGAACCCAGACAGACGCTCTGCCAATGCACTGTCTCCTCTGGCATTACATCAGATTGCTTGTGATGAATACATCCCGCATCACCCACTTTTTCTCGCTCTCTCTGAACAGCTGGACTGGCTCCTTGTTCACCGTTGAGGTGTGTAATGAAAGCCTGATTGAAGAGATTATTCTTGCTATTTCACAGTCAGCCGACAGCATCATCTGAATAATGTAGAAGCGGACAAATCTGACATCATTATCAGTATGTCAAAGTACAGCCTTACAGAGAAATCTAAGTTAAAAGGCCAGTTCATTATGTTGTTGGGTGTTCTGCCATCTGAAGGTACTACCAGTAAAAAAGGTTATCATCAGCTGATGGGGAATTATCGTCACCCAGGCAGGCAGGCGGGCGAGCAAGTGGTGTGGACACCCAAGTTTGTGAATGCGATAACTCGAGAACAAGGCGACGTAGGAATTTAAAATTTATACCGTAAGTGTACCAACAAGAAATCTCAGATGTTTTCAAATCTCAGTGACCCTGACCTCATGATCAGAGGTCCAGTTTTCTGAAAATCTTGACTTGAGACCAGGGCAACATAGGATTTTGAAATTGATACCATAAGTGTATCTACTGGGAGACTGAGGGGTACCAGTGGCCGTCGCTAGTATTTTAATAGATTGGACAAAGAAATACTCTTGTTCATTCACACACCTGACGGCAGTGATTTACATACAAAACACTTGACTAGCCATCTGTTGTACTGTACAAAGGAGCCAGGGACTCTATAGCTGCCAGTCAAAACAGTTATTTTCTGCTCTGCCTCTCCCATTTGGAGGACAGCGTTGTTTTTTTGTTTTTATCGGCACCTTTTTAAGCTCTCTTGAATGAGCATTTCCAGACAAATAACACCTGTTGATCTGCTTTGGCTCGAGTTAAGGTTTATTTAAGGTTTAATGGGAACCCATCTATCGTCTGATGACTTAGCCTTGAGATGGCAGCCAGTGTTTTGGGGCTGTGGCCAGCGGATATTAGGGCCAAGACTTCATGTTCTCAGTTTATAAATTAAAATAAATAATTTATAATTTAAAAAGCTAATTAAAAAAAAAAACTAGACAAGCACCAAATTATACCAGTTGCATTTTAAAACAAACACCGTCCCTCTTTTGCTTCTGATAATTGGTCAGTAGTACTACTATTATTGTAGAATACAAATAAAAAATCTAGTCAGTTACATAGAGATTATGTGTGTTCCTATTTGTTTATCAAAATTAGGTTAGGGTTTATAAAAATAAAAATAAAAAAATAAACATGCACACATTGCTATTACCTGTGGTAAATTTATCAAACAGCTGGTTTTAGGTTTGAATTCAGTCTGAATGGATTAGGGATGGCTGATAGTTTAGGTTAAAGCAGGGTCTTGAGCCCACAGCTCTGGAGCCACTTGTAGCTCTTTTGGCCATCATATCTGGTTCTCAATTCCCATCCCTAGCAACTCCTGACTTAACGCTGTCTGCATCAAAACAATATTGTTTGTGTGTTTGTGCAGTCCTTACTTTAATTTTCTATTTGTACACTTTCATTTTTGGAATACTACTTTTAAGTCTTGAGTTTGGCATTTAACTGTTGCCTTCATTATATCTGGACAAGAGGGTCGAGATAATCAGCTGATGGCAGTGCTAAAACCCTAGGTTGGTTAGCAAGATGGGTCTCTCATATGAATTGGGATGCTTTTTGGTCAGAATAAAGCACACTTTAAACAAAATGTGGCTTTTTTTGGAAAGACTGAACAGCTGATTTGGTTGACTTTTAGTCCAATTAAATGCTTGACAAGTGAGAAATGTATGTGACTGACACGTCAATTTCACTACAACTGTAACCCAACACTCAGAATAACTGCTCAATTGTCTCTTTTACCAACACTTTCACTTGCAATTTGTTGCATAAGGATGCCTGGTCAGAAACTCCTTTTTGTCACCCTTTAAAGCCTGACCCATAAAATTGCAAGAGAATTCCTTTTTTTTTTAAACTGGAGCTTCGTGACAAATTAAAAAAAAATATCAATTTGCATATGAGTTTTAATTTGTATCATTTTTGCTACATCAGGCATTTTTGTGCACGTTTTTCAGGAAAAGGATGTCCCACTGATAACGTAGAGGTCAAAAATATGATACATATGATACACGTGGCATTAAGCCAAAGGGTACCACATTAGCATGCTTATCTGACCTACTGAAATTCCCATTCAGCGTCATATTCCAGCATTAGGAAGAACAGCAATCGGCAAACCTATGGAGCCTCCAACCAAAGACAAAAGTTGGAGTGTTGTTGTAGATGATTTTAGTTTTCTGACTCGTTTTGTTTAGGTTTACTTGCTAAAACCTGCGGTTTGGAAAAAACAAACAAACAAAAAAAACATGGTTCCTTAAACATTTCAGCAGTACAGATACTCCTGTTGAACTCTATCAGATTGTCTTGCACATTCACAATAACACTACCCAAAGCATTAATATATGACACCTATGGGTGCTGACCAAAGATTGGGATGTGAAACCAAAATTTACTAAATTTACATCAAGAAGTTTTTCAGAGGGTTTGAAGCAAATGATTAAGACCGTAAGTAAGGTCATGAATCTTACTTGATTCATGATCTCAGTAAACATTTTCCTTCTGGACTCTTTATTGTCAGAGGAGCCGCCCTTGAAGGCCATTAATACAATTAATGCAGATTTTCTTCAGACTTACTATAAAGTCACTAGTCACTTCATTAGGTGCTCAACTGCTTGATAGCATAAATATCCAATCAGGCGAAGACATGACAGCAACTTGCATTTATGCATTTATGTATGTTCAAATTGATCATCAAAGGTGATTAAGACTTTAATGTGGCATAGTTGTTGGTGCCAGATGGATGGTCTGAGTATTTCAGAAATTGCTGATCTGTTGGGATTTTCCCACACAACCATCTCTAGGGTTTACAGAGAATATATCCAGAGAAAATATCCAGTGAGGATCAGTTCTCTGGATTGAAAAGGCCTTGTTGATGTCAGATGACAGAGGCTAATAACCAGACTGGTTCGAGCTGATAGGAAGGCGATAGTAATTGGAATAACTACTCATCAAACCAAAGTATGCAGAAGAGCATGTCTGAATGTACGTGTTTAGCCTTGAAGTTGCTCCTGTCTGCTAAAAACAGGTAACTGAGGCTACGATTCACACAGGCTCATCAAAATTGGACAACAGGAGACTGGAAAAACATTCTGAAAAGATTTCTGCTGTGGCAGTTGGATGGTAGCGTAAGAATTTGGTGTAAACAACATGAAAGCACAGTTCAGGCTGCTGCTGGTGGTGTAATGATGTGAGGGATATTTTCTTGGCACACTTTGTACCATAGTACCAGCTGAGCATCATTTTAACACCACAGGATACTTGAGTCTTGTTGCTGACCATGTCCTTCCCGTGACCATGTCCATAGTGTACTCATCTTCTGATGGCCGGATAACGCACGACGTCACAAACAGGTTACGTGAACATGACAGTGAGTTCACTGTACTCAAATTGCCTTTATGGTCACCAGATCTCAATCCAGTGGAGCACTTTTGGGATGTGGAATGGGGTTAGGATGGGGATGATCAGGTGACAAATCTGTGTGACGCTATCATATCAATGTCTCCAGCTCCTTCTTGAGTCTTTGCTACAAAGACTTAAGACAGTTCTGACAGCAAAAGGCAGTTCAACTCAATACTAGCAAAGTGTACATAATGTGTATAGTGTATATAATTTATGGGAGGAACAAATGGAATCTTAGAAATTGCTTCCACTTTACATCTGTCACAATCCAGCAGGAAAGGACCCAAATGCAGACTCATACGCGGAGACGGGACTTAACTCAGAACCAGCTTTATTTGCTGAGTGGCAAAAAACATACAAAACTATACTGGGGAAATCTAATAATGTACACGGAGGAACACACAGCCATGAGGGAGGACGCGACACGAAACTGAGGGAGACGCTAACATAAATACACAGAAGGACAACAAGGGAAGTGAGGACACACGGGGAACACAGCTGACATGAATTACACATAACAAGACAGGAAGCACAGACTAGAAACACTGACATGAGACGCGGACCTTCAAAGTAAAACAGGAAACATAACAGAGATGCAGACAACATGAACTTAACATAAGACACGCACAGAGAGATGCACAGAGACGTGACTGGGGAAACATAGATAACATGACAGAAAAAAAACACGAAGAAAAAACAAGGTACAAAAACATACAAGCACAAACACACAGACACAGAGGGAGATACCAAGGGCAAGGGCACAAGGGGAAAGCTAATAAACAATAAACAACCCAGGTAATATAGAATAAACCTACAGAAACACAAAATGACTAAAACATAATACAAAATGACTGAAAATACAAGAAAACACAAAACGCTGGGTCAAAATGACCCAGAACCATGACAGATTGGAGTCCGTGCTGGAGCTGAGGCTGTGTTGGTAATGTGATAAGACCAACGACCAGGCTGTGGATTCCGTGGGATTGACTAGAAATGAGAGAAAACAAGGCAAGTAATAATTCAAAGCAATTCCAAAACATGAGCGAGCCGAGAACTGATGCTGTGGAGCAGACGATCTGACGTGGAGTGGTAGTCAGTGCTGGTTTTAAATACCGCCGTGATAATGAGCTCCAGGTGTGGCTCCAGAGAGGAAATGAGGTCAGCTCCACCCAGAGGAGGAGACTTGTAGCTCACCGAAAAAACACTGCCACTCGCCCGGATGCCTCCTGGCGGCCGATCAGCCTTCAACCTGCGGTTCCTGAAAAAGTCAGAAATGAGAGTAGGGTTGAGGATTAGAGAATGTGACACCCATGACCGCTCCTCTGGTCCGTACCCTTCTCAGTCCACCAGGAACTGCTGACTTCTCCCCCAGCAGCGCACGTCAATGACACACCGCACCGTGAAAGCCGGGTGTCCATCAATGAGCCGGGCGGGTGGAGGGGGGTCGGACAGAGGGCACAAAGGACTAGAAACCACTGGCTTAATCTGTGAAACATGAAAAGTAGGATTGATGAGAAGTGATGCCGGCAATTTCAGGTGGACTGCCGAGGTGTAGCGGCAGCACTCCAGCTCTGTTTCACTCTTCTGTACCACCTTTAGAAGTCAGTCCAGCAATAGGCATTTGAAACACGAGCAAGACCAGGTACTTTTCTTTTAAAATAGATGTTTAATGAACTTTTAAATTAACATGGCAAGACTCGTATAAAACTGTGTTGCTTCCAGTTTATCTGACTCCCCAACACCTAATTACAGTGTGCCAGAAGCCCAAAATACCAAAAAGCGCATTAGAATTTCACATTTCTATATTCTATGCTTTTAACATAACAGCATTTGTGAATTTACATTAAATTATATATAATTATACAACAAAAATGTATATTTCTCTTTCTAATCATTTTACCAGTACCGATGAACTAGCCTTTAATTGGCTCTTACATGAGGGGCTGATCACTCTGTCAGTCTCAAAAGGGCCAATATACCGTGGTGACAGTTTGCGTGATTCAGTCTAAAGTGGAATGTCTTTGCCCGCCAACCATACCTTTTGTCCCAGTGTGTAAGCTGGAGTGGTTGAACGGTGTTGATTGGCATACAGGCGTTGGCGGTTGACTGACCTGAGTAGAACTTGCCTAGTGTGATCCCAAGCCCGCCGACAGCACTGTTGATGATGTTGGATGGAGGGGACTGAAAGCTCCACCTCCTGCTCCGGGAACAGTAGGGGGCTGATAACCTGTGCAGGCTTCAAAAGAGAGACAGCAGAGGCAGATGATGTGAGTGTGTTATGAGCATTCCCCTACCCAGGGCAGGTAAGTGGACCAAGTAGCCGGGTTATGTGTGGTCATACAGTGGAGTGTGGTTTCAAGTTCCTGGATTAGTCTTTCCGTCTGACCATTAGTTTGGGGATGGTAACCAGAACTCAGGCAAGGCTTGGCTCTAAGGGTGGTGCAGAAAGCCTTCCAGGCTTGAGACGTGAACTGCGGGCCGCAGTCGGAGACAATTTCCACAGGTAGGCCATGTAACCTAAAGACATGTTCAACCAAAATATTATCAGTTTCAGTGGCAGTGGGTAGCTTATTTGAGTGAGTGGCCTTGGAAAACCTGTTGATGATGGTGTTTTTGCCGGATGATACTGGAAGCCCTGTAACAAAATCCAGTGCGACCATGGGCAGTGTGGCACCGGGAGCGGCTGTAACAGCCTGGCTGGGTGTTCCGTGTTAGACTTGTTCCGTACACAAATTGGACAGGCAGCCACATACTCCCTGACATTTCTTTCTAGGGTGTCCCACCAAAAATGTCTTTTAATTAGAGAGCTCGTACTAGCTCTCCCTGGGTGGCATGCGAATCTCGCCTTATGAATCCAGTCCAGGACCTTGGAGCAAGCTGCGGCTGGAACAAAATGTTGGTTTGCAGGTCCAGTGTCTGGGTCAGGCTCTGTCTCCAGGGTCTGATTGATCTCCTCCTCCACCTCCTACACAACTGCCCTCACCTTGCAGCTCAGAGGTAGGCTGAATGGAGCGTCCACCGGTTCCGTGCTGGAGGCAAACTGTCGGGAAAGTGCATCCGGCTTGATGTTTTGGGAACCTGGGTGGTATGAGATAGAAAAGTGAAAGCGGTTTAAGAATAAAGACCACCGTGCTTGCCGGGCATTTAATCTCTTGGCTGAGCGAAGGTATGTGAGGTTTTTATGATCTGTCCGAACTACAAAGGGATACTCAGCACCCTCCAGCAGATGCCGCCACTCCTCCAGTGTGAGTTTCACAGCCAGGAGTTCTCTGTCCCCTACATCATAGTTCTGTTCAGCGGGAGAAAAGCACACAGCTGGAGTCTGGAGGGCATACCTGTGTTCTTTGAAAGTACCATTCCAACCCCTACATCAGCTGCATCAACCTCTACGACAAAAGGTTTGTGGCTATCTCGGTAAATCAAAACAGGTGCTTGAGACAATAGGGTCTTGAGTTTAGTGAACGCTGCATCGGCCTCAGGTGACCAGGTGAAAGAAAGCTTCGTGGAGGTGTGTCGTGTGAGAGGTGCTGCTACCTGGCTGTAGCTGCAGTTGAAGCAACTGTAGAAATGAGCAAACCCAAGGAATCTCTGTTGGTGCTTTTGGGAGGTGGGAATTGGCCATTCAGTCACTGCTTTCACCTGCCCCCCTGCAAGGATGTAGCCAAGGAACGACACAGACCATGACAGCTTCACACATTTGTTTTCTTACAGTTGAAGTCCAAAGAGTGTGTCACACATTTCCTTCATTTACTCAGGCAGCATTTCTTATCGTGGAAAAACTCAGATTTACTGTTGAAAGTGCACTTCTCAGGGGTTGAAAGGCATAGTTCAACTTGATTAGACTGACAGACAGGCGAGTTTCTTTGGTCTGGCCCACTTAGGACCAAAGTGTGCTGTTTGTGGCCCACCATGGAAATGAGTCCGACACTCCAGCTGTAAAGGACGATGAGCCCTCAGGGACTCTGATTCTCACAGTTTGGGTTGAGATGTAAACCATGAACCAAAATTCTTCCCCTTTTTGTCTCGTTGCCTCTCCTGTTCACCTGCTGTCTCTTTGAAATGGTTTCTGCTTCCAGTCAGAATGGACTGATGTCTCTGCAGTTTATCTGACTCTGTGATGATCGAATGCAGCACAAACAGTGCTGTCTGCAGTTCACCTGATGGCCTCAGGTGTCACTGAACACAGCATGGTGAGGTAAACGGAGTGGAAAGGAACACTGGTGGCATTTGTGTGTTTGCAGTGAGGCTGACCTCTGAAACCATGAGCCGCCCCGTGACCTTGGGACATTTCTGCACATTTTAATGAGCAGAGATACAAGTTCGTACAACAAGCGCACACTGATGCTCATTCTGAGAAATGTGAGAGCTACACTTTAGTTAATTAAAAAGTAAAAATATCAATGAGCTGAGTCAGTGTGCAATCAGAGCTGATCACATCATTCGGAGCCAGCTTTGTATTGTCTTATTAAAAATTGATCTGAGCTGTTGAGTCTACATGAATATGAAATAATCTGAGTAAGAATGCACACAGGGCTGAAGATGATTTAGTACACTCTGAATTCCTTCACTGCCCCCGGGCACAGACTGTTCAGCAGTCACCAAAACAAACCGTGTAAATGGTGTTTCCCACCTTTATTTCTCACGCTGATGACTCACTTTCTGCTGATATTATTATCAGCACGGTGCTCTCCAGCTCCTAAAACCCACAAACCTGTCTCTGAGGAGGTTTATCAAATTAAACTGCACTGAAAAAGATAACAGAAGACAACAGTGAGCGATAAAATTCAACATTTTAATAGAAACTAAATATAACGACATGCTGGAGTTCCGTTTCTAACCTTCTGATTTGATTTGATTTTACCACGCTGAGCCTACAGAGCCACTAGCTGGCTAACCTCTGCATGTGACACAAGGCCACATCAGCTCAGTTCGTTCCAGTCTGTCTGATTGTTCCCACCTGTTCCCTGTCCCTAATCAGTCAGATGTGTATATATAGTCCTGTCCTTCCTGTTTGTGCTCCTCGTTTTTGATCTCATCTTCACTTGGTTACTTGTGTTGGTTTTAGATTTTGGTTCTGAGTTTCTGTGTTTCAGTTTGTTATCAGTGGACTCAGCAATCAGCCCAGTAAAGCTGAACTCACACCACTGCACTCAAAATGTTCCCATTAATATCAGTTATATTTTGGTTATTGATTTCATTCTGTTAGATGATTCTGTTTAAGAACTTCATCCAGCAATTATATACCAAGAAGTTTTACTCTCATCTTCATCTTTAAATCGTATTTTCTCTACAAATCGTGCTGTGAGGCTCACATCGCTTCCTCACAGCTGCTGCAGCACTGCGTCGTGTTTTCATTCTCCGCCTCCTCTGATGTTCAGGACCCGAATTCATCCTCTACAGCTCCCTCCATCCCTCTGTGGCCTCAGGTGTTTGTTTCTGTAGGACACCTGAGAACATCCACAGCTATTTTTAATCTCTGCGTCCTCATCATCTCCACTTCCATCCAGATTCCTGTGACAGACTCTGGTTTCAGTCTGAATTTCAGATCAGATGTCAGGAAGGTTGGGGATGGATATGTGATGTTACCCATCTGGAGGTGTTTGATCAGCAGCAGTTTCTCAGGACTACACAGAAGTTTCACTTTGCTTTAATTCACTTCAGATGATCAATATTTCTGTTCTGCAGAGTTTGATGTCCACACAGCATCACACTGAAACATGAGCTCGTCCTTCAATGGGAACTTTGTGTGCAACAGCTTTTTATCCTTAAAGGAAACGTGAAGGAGGAGCGGAAAATGAAACTGAAACTATGATAATACATAAAATATGTCATGTTTGCTGTTACTCTGCACTTCTTTGATTTTTAATCAGTCCACTTTCATCTCTACTGAAATAACACAAATGTTGGCTCTGCCTGAAAAGTGACACTTTAACACAGCTTGTTATTGTCTCACTGGCTTGTCTCACTTATTCAGATGTGAGACAAAGTACACCCTCCTCATCCTCCAGCACTGACAAATGAGGAAGCACCAAAGCTAAAAAGTCCAGCTGTGGGGTCAGCAGCTGCACTGATCGATGGCCTCGCTGTGCGTTTGTTCCTTAAAGAGAACAAAAGCTGAAAATATCAGTGACAATGTCTTCATGTTGTCCCCGGCAGACGAATTATACTCCTCTCAGTCTTTCTCTCCTGCCCCCTCAGATATGCAGCAGCAAAGCACAGAGTGAGTTATAGTGGCTTATAAGCAAAAATCCATAAGCTGCAGCCGCACTGACAAATGATCCTGGTCTGATTTCCTCAGGGGGAGGCCGCGTTTGAGCGTGTGCATCTGAACTGACTCTGTTTAAATTTTTATCACATAACCAGCTCTTCTTCACCCCGAGTGGGGAAGAAGATAAAAGCACCAAGTGGCTGATGGGACGTGAAGCCCTGAGGGTGAAAGCTGACAGAGAACTGACCAATCACAGCGAGCAGAGAGAGAATTTACATCAACTCTGTCATCATGGGAAACTGACAAACATCACTCAGCTTCCCCCGTCGGTCTGTGCACACATGACGCTGGCAGCTGGATGTTGCGAATTCTCTGAAGCTGGAGTTTAAATGTGCTCCATTGGTACATTCCTGACCTCCACGTGACACCGTCAGGCTGTCACCTGGCTTCAATCAGGAGGTCACGGCAGGTTCTTGATCAGCAGGTTCATTCAGACCTCTTCACTGCCATTTTGGATTGGCCAAGGATTCAGTTCACACTGAAGAGCTGTGAATGAGCGGGAAACCAGGTTTAAAGTGTTTTATTGAGTTTTTATACAAACAGCAAAATAACTGAAACCAAAACTTTCAGGGCTCATCAGCATGTGGGACAGGCGTTTGCTCTGAGTCTGCGGGGTCAGCGCTCACAGGTCCCTTCTTTAACCTGCCCCTCTCCCTGTTCTTATGGGCGGTGGGTCTGTATTTATGTAGGCTCTGCTGTCCGTGTCCAGCCACCAAACATTCACCAGTCAGCTCGACTCTCTTGATCGAGGAGGGTGAAGGCCTGCAGCTCCCACTCGTCTCAGTCCCACCCCACTCACTTTTATTTTTCTTGTCTAACCTATCACTTGCTCAGTGGCTCATGTTTAATAAGCTGTGTTATGCAATTCTCAACTAATAATAAAAAACAGCTGTTAAACGTATTATTTTTGGCTGAAGAGTAAAGGGCACGCTCTGTGTGGTTCTCTGCTATAATGAGTGAAACAGAAATTAAGAAATGTGGCATGTTTGCATAAAACAGTGGAAAACAGTCTGATCCATCTCACTTAGCACTGGCGGCATGCAGCGTGACCGTGAGCCTTCAAGTAAACAGGACAAATTATCCAAGTGGAAATAACTCGTGTTTGTTTCACTGACCACTTCATAAATGACATATGAATCTGAAATAACATTAGAACTGGTATTAATCATCATTATTATTCTTGCTTCCCTTTAAGTGAATCAGCGGTGCTCTCATAGCACAGAATAAAGTTGTTTGATGCCAACATAATGAGCTCTGCTGTCTCAGCTTCATATTTCTGTGTGTGAACGTGAGCTGTGTGAGGAAAGAACCTTCTGTTAATGAGCTGCCAATGAGTTTATTGTGGTGGTGTGCAGGCGGAGCCCTCAAGGACCACGTAGCTCAACCCAACATGCTCTGAAAGGTGAGGCTGGTGTGTTTCTTGTGGAAGTGCGATACAGAGACGATTTCAGGCTCACGCCGCCAAGTCGCCACCTCAGCTGCTTCAGCAGCTCCTCTCTGCCTGATAAACGAGCGCCAAGTGATGGATGGCAGGAATTAGGAGGCTTTGATGCATCTGAAGCCGCAACAAGATTCACTAATCAGATAAAACTCCATGCACACGTGTTATCCTCTGACTTTCTGAAGATTTGTACGAAAGTGAAAGAACAAAAATGAAAGGGTTAATTAGCCACACGCTCAGATGATATCTGTAGGAAGTGTTTCGGCTTTGATTAGAACAGTAACTGGATGATATGTATGACTGAGACAAGGTGTGCTGGTGTGTAGATGTGCTGTACAGCAAAGTAAGTTTTAATAAAGACAGTAGAGACATGGAAAGCAACATCATCTACTTACAGTGTTAAAATCTAATAAAAATATCAAATGCAAAGCAGTTGCAGTGCGACCTTTCAGCCTTCAAAACAACACTAACTTTATTTATAGAGCTTCGTGCTGCCTGAGTGCGCCAACGGAACAAGCAGGGAGGAATGAAACTAATTAAAGATGGAAACACACAAACCGATAAAAATGAGCAGCTCTGCATCCACAAAAATCCCAGCCTGCAGACTTCTGCACTCAGTGAGACTCGCTGAGAAATAATTGAACTTTTGAAGCATCCTTATTGCTACCACTCTCTCATCAACCAATCAAAATGAAGAAAGGATGGGCCAGTGCTGAAAACTATCTGCCCGCTTCCTGATTTCTAGGTTTTGTATATTTGCCACACTGACACGTTTCAGATCAAAGACAGGAGTTGCCAAAGAACCTGATTACCACACTTAGGAGGCTGACTATGTGGCGGCGACTGGGAGTTACTCCTTTTAAGCAGTGACTAATGAGGTTGATGGAAGTCAGGTGGCCTGGCTGAAGACTGGGAAACTCAGAATGTCTGCTCAGCCCAGCCTGGATTGAGAGTGTTAACACCAAACTCACCAGTCTGGACCATGACAGAAGAACTATGATTTCAGCTATGCTGCAGGGTTTTCCAGCATGAACAATGTTTATGGTGACACCAAAGCCCCACAGTTTGATTGAAGTCTAAAGTTTGACTCTGACACTTTCGAGCTATTCAGAGGTGGACCTGCTGATGTGTTTCTGATCATTGTTCTACTGTGTAGTCCGAGACAATGAACTGATGGTCAGACGGTCTTCTCCAGGATTTTGTGGTAGAGAGTAGAATTCGAGTTATCCTGTAGCAGCAAAGCAGCCCAGACCATCACACTACCACCACCTGCTGCTGTGATGTTCTCTTTATGAAATGCTGTTAATCTGACACCCGATGTAACGGGACCCAGACATCCAGATGATTTCTTGGCAGATATAAGATGAGCCTTTGAGATGTTTTTGGTCAGCAGCGGTTTTCTCCTTCAACTCTCCCATGGAGGCCATTTTTACCCAGTCTCTTTCTTATTGTTGAATCATGCCCTCTGACATTAACTGAGCCAAGTCAGGCCTGCTTTAGATGCTGTTCTGGGTTCTTCTGTGACCTCCTGGATGAGTTGTTGATGCGCTCTTGATTTTGGTTGGCCGGTTGCTCCTGGGAAGGTTCAGCATAGGTTTTCTCCATGTGTGGATGGAGACACAGAAACGTCTCTGTAACCTTTCAGACTGATGATGTCACTGACTTTGTTTCTCAGCTGTTTCTTTAGATTGTTGCGTGATGTGATGTGTGATAGAGTTATGAGGAGTCTGATGGTGAGGCACTCCTGTGGAAAGGTGATAAATAAACCTTGGGCAATGAATCAATGCAGTTTAGTAACAGGACATTTAAAACAATGGCAGGGGGTCCGAGGGTAAATATCTCCTCCTCAGAAGTCCAGAGGAAGATTTGTGAAAAGGCTTTTTTTAATGAAGCCTTTGAAGGAAGCTCTAAAAATCAGGTCATGGATGCTTAAAAACACTGAGCCTCAGATCACATGACTGAAGAAATGTAGAGGAGGGTTGATTTAACCTCCTCATAATGATGGTCACTTCGTCAAAACAGTGGATGGATGCTGTTTTTAGTCTTAAATGTGTGACCTGTTTCAGTTTTTTCCTCCTGTTAAAACTGTTTTAATCAGTGTGAGTTTAAAACTTTACCCAGCCTCCTCCTCCTCCTCCTCAGCCTTCAGAGGAAAATAAAGTCCTGTGGAGGTAATTACCTGCTGTAAGACTTCACCCTCTGATTGCTGCATTACTCTCTAATCTCTAATTGGCTGAATTACCCACAATCCCCTCTGGTTATTTCTCTTTTTCTGACCCAATCACCATACCGCTGCACTGCTTTATTAACACTGCATTAAACCACACAGGAGGCTAACGGCCGCAATTTACCTGATCAGAGTGTGCAGACTCAGCAGGTTAGTAATGACTGCAGGGAATCATGGGAAAGTGAGGCTTTAAGGAGGAAATGACGGAAGCAGGAAATGAAAAATTCATCTCCCAGTAGAGCTGTTTTAAAGGGGGAAATTATCTATAGCGACCAAAACAGTTTGTGTATCAGGCTGTTTATTTCTGCTGTAAAGTTTTAACATGGGAGTCTATGAGGACTCACTCAGTGCTGCCCCCGTTGGATGTCAGAGGAACTACAGTTGCTGTTGTAGTGCTGGCTTCATTTTTCAGCTGACTTCATTAAAACGTCACTATTTTGCTTCTACCATAAATCCCACCCTTTCTTGAGTGAGTTTGCCAGTTGTTCACTTTTCCAAGTCATTATCGCCAACTACTGGCAAAGGCAAAAATTTAAACTTACCTGTTTAAATTGTATTGAAGGTTAAAGTTTGACAATTAGGGACGTGGCCTCTTTGACTTTTGGGTGGATGGCAAAACAGGGTGTAGCTGCTAGCTGTCTGCTAATTGTAGTCCCTGAACTGAACTTGGTCTTTTCATGTATTCCTGCCCCCCGCACCCCCCTTCCTCCTTCACTGTCATGAGACTTTATCTCCAAGTCCTTCAGACCAAGGACACATCGGAGTGGGACTAAAGTGAGCTCCAGGGGACAAACACAAAGTGGTCTCTAATGTGCTCCAGTGGTTTCCTCCTGCTGTCAGCTGACTCAGGATTTACTGACCACAGCAGACTCTCTGAGCTGAGCGTTTTTGCTCCAGATACACGAAGGAGAGAGTTCAGCCTCCTGTGGAAGCTTTAATTGGACCTGCAGCTATAAATGATCAGTGAGTTCTCTCCTTTGAGAGCAGGAGTAAAAATAGAAGCAGCTTTTTCTGTCTGGACACAAAGCAGAGGATTATTTATTCTCAGTGTGTCTGTTTCCAGGCTCCACTTTGTATTTGTTAATGTCTTTGAAATGCTCATTTTATTCTTTGAATCTATTTTTATTGAATGTTGTGTAATTTGATGGATTTGTGTGGATGTTGGTGGATTTAGCTTTCTTTGTAATGCAGGGCTTTAAAGGTGCTGAAGTCCAGTCAGTGTAAGCAGGAGTCTGTCTTTATTCTGGAGTTCATTTATTCTGTGGAGCTCTGAGAAACCTGCTCATATGTTAGTGGAGGCGTTTGTGCTGCACTGATCTGTTTTAGCTGCTGTGTTGGTCCCGTGCAGATTTACTGGTGAAGGAGACAGAGATGACATCTGTTGGCACGGGAAGTTTAATGTGGTGGAGAAGCGGCGAGCTGAGCCTCGGGCTGTCGAGCAGATGTCTGCAGTGTTGTTGTGGTGTCATTACAGACTCGGGAAGAACTTGTTATATTTCGGGCCCACGGCTCATCAATCTTTCACTGATAGACCTGCAGACGGTGCATTCAGGGTCACTGCGGTTTACAGGACCGGAACCATCGCCGGTTGTCTCACCAAGTCTCCCAGGAGTGCGCGTCCCCGACTGACGTAAAGAAACACATACAGAGGGAAAGAGAGGGAGAGGAAGCGCGAACACAACATCACAGGCAGGCTGACCAGTGATAACTGTCGGACCATGACAGTAGGAGCCTTTAAAAATGCATCCAGAGGGGGGTGACAGTTTGTTTGGACCTGAATCATTCAGTCTTTCAGTAAAACTTGGCCGGGTTCTTCCTTTATTTGTTGCTCTCCAAAAACTGTTAATGATTCATAAAACTGCTTCCAGCTCAGGGACATGACAGACAGTTTGATTTGAATCATGTGATGTAACCTGTAGAGTTTGGATGTTTTGCTGCTAAATCCTGACTTTTGCCTGCCTGGTCAGAAAATCAAGCTCCTACACATCTACACTGTCTCTCCCGATCATATCGAAATAACACCAGATGGTGGTTTATAATGTAAGACAGTAAGGCTACGTATTTTTGAAAACTGAGATTTTCCGTTTTCATTAAAAAAAAAATCCTGTCCACATGTGCAGTTTTGAAAAAATATCTCTGTCCACATGTAAACGCAAAAAACGAAGTCAAACACTGTCAAGAACATGCCAAATCCTAACCATGTAGAAATGCTGGCCAATCAGAAGTCTAGAAGCCTGGGAAGGAAAGAGTAAATACTTCTGGAAAGTTTTTGTATTTTTCTGGAAAGGCAGCTAATTTTGTGTTACTTTTCAAGTGCCTTCCTCATTTCAAATGTTAATAACTAAAGACAGTATTTTGGATTTTGTCTCACTGGCTCTCATGGCCTGAGTTCATTCAATAAATTCAATAAAGAAAGAAACTGAAAATTTTACATTAGTCTGAGTGATTCATAATCGTAAGTCTGAAGAAATATGGCTGGAGTAGACTCACAACTTAGGAATGGACAAAATGCATACAGCATACATGAATTTAATTAAAAAATTTAAATTTATTCAAAACCGACCGACGACGTTGGCGTCAGGATTTGTTTGCGAGAGCGTCTGTGTTGAATATAGAAGCCACGTCCGAAGTTCACTCTGATGCTTCTGTCTTTCTAAATGGAGGGACAGTAACTGCGTGTGTATATGTAAGCGTGTAAAAACTGCAGATAATAAGATTAACAGCAACAGTAATTTTTCTCTATCCGCCATTGTAGAAATTCATCTCATGTAAACAATAACGTGCCGCACAGCGTGACGTCAAAAAAGGCGCACACCTTTGATGTTGTGTGACTAAATCTGTTTTCCTCGTGCACACGTGAACGCAAAAACTGAGTTTAACGCATAGGAAAAGCTGCGTTTTCAAAAATACCCGTGTACGTGTGGATGTAGCCTTAATTTGGATTTACTTTTACTAAATGTCATAAGACTGTCATAGAGTACATCTGAATTTGATTCAGTGACCCCCCCCCCCAATTTAATGTGTGTCGGAACAGATTACATTGAGTGTGTCTGACTTTGCTGCACAATTAGATTACCTGCACAGTTGGCATGAAGCACCCATAATTTCTTTGTAAATGTTCAATGACAATAAAGGGCTATTTTATTCTAGTCTATTGGATCATTTTCAAACTCGTCCTGCCTCTCTATACAGCTTGATTAATTCATCTTGTCTCTCCAGAACATTTTCATCTCATTTTTAATTGTCGATGAAGTTATCGATACAGTTTGTTATAGTTTCTGTCCTCGTGCATTTGTTTTCATTTAGTTTTTGCTAGAAAAAAGGTGAATGATGAAAACTATGACGAAAATAATTAACACTGGTCTAAGATAATGGTAGACAATAATAATCCAGGTGTCATGGTCAGTGGGAATGTCTGGGGGTTTTTCCACCTGTGGCAGTTGGTCTTCTGTCTACCCCTTTGGGGTGGAGCCTCCAGCATCTCACCTGAGCCTCATCTGCAAGCAATCAGCAGGAAGGGTTCTTAAACCAGTGCAACCCACTACTCCTCGGCAGTTTGTTATGCTCTCCATGGTGGTAACTAGGCAATGCTTGTAAACCTCCTCTATCTGCTTTTCCCTGTGTAACTTGTTCTCCTTGTGTTTAGAGGTTGTTGTTTTTCATGGATTGGACTCACCTGTGCCTGTGTTTTCACTCCTCTGCACTGGAACTCCTGTCTTGCCTGCTTGCCTGCCTTCCAGCCTGCCACTACACCCTGGATACTCTGGCTGTAGCACTACCACCTGCTGTACTCTTCTCACACTGGATACTTCCATGGACCCTCCCCTCCCCTCCCCTCCCCTCAGAGCCTTCTAAGCCCAGACCTGCAAGTAAGGAAAATAAACTCCCCTACAAACCCTCCTCAGTACCTGCTCCTTACCCAAACAATAACTCCTTCACTGTCTGTTGCAGAATTCCTCTTGTTCCTTTGTCCTTCATCGTGACTTCCACTGTGATCCTGTTTCTTAGGGCAACTCTTCCCCATTTGAGCCTCATTCTCCATTTCTATACCTAGCCAAAACTATACTTCCCAGTATTCACTGCTGTCAAATAAAGATCCTTGTAAATGGTCACCTGTGTGTTTGTCTGCATTTGGGTCCACCCCCTGTGTGGGGTTGGTGTGTGTGTGTGGGGTGGGTTTGTTTTTTTTTTTAGTTTTGTTTTTTGGTTGTGCATAGCTCTACAAACACGCCGGTCCCAGAGCTCTGAAAGATTAAGTGCTTTGATGAATTTCACTCCTCACCTCTACCAGAGCCTACAGATTCTGTCTGTAATGACTTTCCATGCATGAAAATAACTCCAACTTCCACCAAACTAATGAAATGAAGTCATCATTAGAGGAACCAAATACAGGACTTGGTGTCAGAGATGTCTGATCTGCAGAGCAGTCCCACTACAGCTGATTGGTTTGATTACATGTGGTCATTTTGGATGGATGGATGTGCATGCCTGACACAGCGTAACAGCTAGCTTCCTCACTAGAGGAGAACCAGAGCTTATCAAATCTCAACGCTATTCAGCGACTTCAAGTGACGATGGGCAAAACAACCGCTGGCAGTTACCTAGGCAACTGAGGCCTGGACTGTCCACAAGTGACAGACCTTGAGTGCTGGCAGAGTAATGAGAGAGATTTTTATCCCAGCTCAGACAAATTTGATCAATTCAATGGTGGCTTGTCATCTTTAATGGTTCTAGTTGGTCACTAGCGGACATTCAAACCGCAGGTTGATATATTTCTTTAAGCTACACCACAACTCCAAATTGCTGCCCCCTTGTGGTGATAGATTTGTGTACTTTTCCTTACAACCTGACCTTTAAAGAAAAAACTGCAAACTGAAGTGAATGGGGCTGTATCCAAACTTAATTCACGAGTCTGCACACGGTGAGCTTCTCTGTCTGAATCTCTCCAGCAACACTGCAGCATCCTCTCTCTTCATACAAGCTGCTGCAGACCCCAGGGGCTGATGGGAAGGAGGCGGGAGCTTCACATCACACCTTCTGTTTTCAGAGATCATCCCACAGCCTCAATTGAAGCAGGTTCGATTGTTGTAGCAGCAGCAGAGAGGACGGTGCTGTCGGGGGATTCAGAGGAAGCTGCTCATGCCGTCTGTCTGAAGACGTGTCCCATCGCCTTCTGGGAAACAAACTTTACCCTGCGCACAAGCTGATACAGGGACGACATGAAACCCACCATCCCACAGTGAATCCCAGAGCAGCAGCAGAGCAGGAGGAAAGTTCAGTTTGGAGAAATGATGAAGATGTCCAGATGCCGACTGAGAGCGCAGAAATGAGCTGACTTAAACAAAAAGAAGCAAGAAACTTTATTTATGTCAGGAAACCACACAACAACATCCAACAAAAGAAATGAAAGAGGCAATAACATAATCTACAGAGCACACCGTCTGCTGGATTTCACATTAACATGTGTGACGTGTTAATATTAGCAGCCCTGCCACAACACGCACATTAATGAGAGCCACCGTAGAGGGAAAAAAAAGCAGAATGATCCTTTAATGCTCAAAGCTGCTAAAATGACAAACTTTCATCTTTTTCTTTTTTCATCCAGTTTTTCTTTCCTTGTTTGCAGCTTAGAAACAGGAAGGTGTGCAGTGTCTTTACATTCATACAGAAGATGCAGAGTGTGCAAGGAGAGGTGGGAAACTTGTGCCTGATGATTAAATTGCTTTAATTATATTCTTTTCTCCTGTTTCACAGCTACAAACAGAAAAAAGCAGCCATCTCTGTGGTGAGAGTCAGACGCACAGTTTAGACCAGCAGGTAATAGGCTCCCAGGAGAGCAAACGACTTCATTTCAAGCACTTAAAGATACAAATTTACTCCAAATACTTTAAAACAAAGATCCACACAGAGAGAAAGCTGCAGCTTTCTCACATTTCTTCAGAGTTGGAAATTTTCTGTTCAGAAAGAGCAGAGCAGCATCACTGAAAACACAAATGACTTTGATTCTCTCACAAACAGCAGGAGCCGACGTGGATGAGGTGGGTCACAAAGGAGCTTGCAGATGCAGCATCAGCTGTGTGCAGACTGATGCAGATTAAATAGTGACCCCGCTTTTTTTCTCTCAGAGCTTTGAGAGAAGAAAAGAGAAACTGTTTTACCATCTAAACTTTAAACTTAGAAAAACCTCCTGTATGTGCTCACGGGCCCGTCATTAAGACACCAGGCTGATAAAAACCTGGACATGCAAACCACAAAAGAGGAAAATGAGACTCGAACGTCTCTATTTGGGGAACTGCTGTGAGACAGCATGGATGAACAGATTCATGCCCTTGATCTGCATCAAGGACCTCTCTAACCTCCTTGTAAAGTTCCCTGGGAGTCACAGTTTCGATCTTGAGCAGGTTGGATGGTTTCCAAGTGTTTCTGTAGGAGACAGTGTCCGTCCTTCAGCTCTAACACTCACACTGAATGAATTTCCTGGTCAGAAAACATTAGAAAACACTGAGAGTCCTCCTGAGAGTGAAAACTGAGTTGCTCTGAATAATGGAGTGAAAACAAAATGGCCTCTACGAGCAAGCAGCTCTGTGAGAAAACAAAGACCTGGAGAGGTCAGTCGATAGTTTGTGGTAGTATCAGAGATGTTTGAATGCTTCAGGTCTGAGTCTCCTGAGAGAGCCAGTGTGCCACACAAAGAAGAAATCCATATTGATGATGAGAAACGAGGCTTTACGAGCAAAGAAAAGCCATCAGACATCTGATTTATGCACACAGCTCATCTCATTCAGACAGGCAGACCTTTATTTGCCTGTGTTCATCCAGCAGGTGAAACCATGACTGTCCACCTCCTCTTGTACTGGCAGGGAACCTGAAAAAGACCCTGAAAGCAGATTTCTAAGAGCGTGCCAGTCTGAACGGTAAATAAGGGTCATTGTTGGTTGTGACACACATGTCTCTCTGTGCATCTTGTCCGGTGCTTTTCATCATATTTGAGGCATTTTTTCTGCAGAAACATTTTTCTTCTTTAAAGTGGACAAATTAATTTTATTTCCTGCTTTCCTGAGTTCTGAGTTTATTCTCAGACTCAAAGAGCATTGCATGAAAAACATTAATAGATAACTAATCTCGTCATCTCAGACATTCTTTGTGCACCAGTCTGGTCCATTTTCTGTCTTCTTCCTCTCACATGATGGTACTTTGAATTGTGGTCAGAAATTTCCATCCACTCATCCTGGGCATGAATGTCAGGGTCATTTGGGGCTTTTTTAATGATTTCTTTTCCGGGGTGGAACGATTGTACAGCATTCATCTTTAATGACTTTAAAAAACAAGTTTGAATTAATGCCGGAGTTTCTCTGAGCCACACAGTTTAAAATTATACATATAGGGTTAAATATATAAACACACAAAAGCCAGGTCTGTGTCAAGAAAACCAAGAAGAGTCATCAAATATCAGCTAGAATTATGGCAGAAGCTTGTTTCTAAGTGACATTTTGCCAAATACTAGTGGGGGTGTATGTATATATGTGAGTGTGTATGCATACTTCTGATTCTGTGTGGGTCAGATAAAACTCAATTCTTCCAAAACTTTACTAACCTCCAAACATCGCTGTTCAGCTCTCTGACTTCCTTTCCTTCGGTCAGTTGTGGTACACATGGAGTTGAAAATGAGCAGGATGTGTCTCAGTTAAAGTTGCACCATCACGAGATAAAATACGTCATTTGAACATCATCTGAGCCACAAACATGACATCAAAGTTATCTCCAGGCCAGCCTGAGGCGTCACTGAGAGCTTCCACACACATGAAATATGGACAACTGTGTTTCTTTATTCACTAACACAATATCTGCAGTGAACGCAGCATTTTAGATTCACTTTGAACTGTAATAACCACTCAAACAGCTTCACAAAGAATCAGCGTGATCAAATAAAAATACTCAGCCAACTGAAGCTCCGAAAACACTCGCAGGCTGACACGTTTCAAATATTTATAACAAAGCTCAGGAATCTTTATGGCATCCAGCAGCAGCTCAATGACCTTCAAACTGCACCTGATGAAAGAAATCCTTCATCCTGCTCTCCTCTCTGCCTTTCAAAGACACCTCCTTCCCATCAGCCCGCTTGTTTCCTGTTTCAGAGCAAACCCAGCTGAAGGAGACCAGCACACATCATCTTCACACTTCACATTCCAAAGGAATACAATGAGAGCTCTCAACATGAATGTGAAACAATTCCTGAGTTTTCTGTCAAGAATTCAGTTGATTTGACTGGGATGGCTGCAGCGCGGGGTTAGGAAAGTCACATTTTTATGTCAGTAAGAGTTTGTGTCTGCAAGCAGAAAGACAGTATTTTATGCGGAGACATAAAACACGAGAACGCAGAGGCTTTCTGCACAGGATTGCCTTATATATAATAGCTGCTTTGTCTGTGTTTGTGTAGTGGTGGTCACATGTAAAAAACATTCTTCCATAAAAATATTCTGCCCCTGTACAGCTGTTTTGAGGGGCGAAATTATCTACAGAGACCAGAAGAGTTTGTGTATCAGGCTGTAAACGTGTATTTCTCACATGGACTCCCATGTTAAAACTTCACAGCACTGCAGACTGCCTCACTGCTGGAGGGGCATTCTCCTCTCTTTCTAATAATATGCATTATTTCTACAGTATTTACCTTCTGACATACTGCCCCAAACAAATGAGAGGCTGTTTGCTTCTGCAGTTGAGGTCAAATTAATGGACTTCACAGTCACTCAGACTGAGGACGTTACAGTGAAACTCCTCTTATAAGGTCCGACTCTGGGGGGAGAAGTGATGATCAGACCAGAGCACTGATCTATTGTATAAGTGAGTGTCGGGGTACCTGGGTCATTGACCCAGTCTTCTCAGTTTGGACTGTTTAGTTTCCCACATTTCCTGTTTTATTGTGTTAGTCATCTGTCTGTGTGCATTATGTTTAATTTTACTTCCTCTGTTTCATTAGTTAGATTTATCCCAGCTGTGTTCTCACCTGTTTCCACTCATCATCATTATCCAGTCTATTTAAGCCCTCACGTTCTCTCAGTTCCCTTTCTACTCCTTGTGTGCATTTCCTGTTTAATTCCAATCATTCATGTTCAGTTCAGTCTGTATTTAAACCCGTGCATATTCTAAGGCAGCCTGTGAGTCCTGCATTTTGGTTCTTTCTTCCTTTCTACACACCAGAATGTGACAGTGAGTTGTGAGACGCGGAGTAAAATTCCTTCTACATGTAAGATTCAGTGACCTACTGGGAGAAAGCCAGCAGAACAGCAGGAAGCCAAAGGTGGAGCCTTGGGGAACCCCAGAGGTCGGGGGAGGGTCCCAAAGATGGGGGGTCTCAAGAGCCTGGGTGGTATATTCGAAGATATGAATATATTGGTCTTAACTGAACCTCAGAGGGGATGAAACTGCTGGAAAAATCATCAATAATCAATTCATTTAGTATGAGCTTCTCTGCTGGCATTCAGAGCTCGTTTCCTACAGCAGTGTTTAAATGTCAGTTATTAATGAAATCAGGTTCAGTGTACAACCGCCACAGCCCCTCTGATACCGGGGTGTGTGTGTGTGTTGGGCCTAATTGATATCTGACACAGTAATGAGCCATAATTGTAGCTGTAGGGAAACCTGCTGCAGTCAGAGGAACTGCTGTTTAATGCTGAGCACATCTGAGGCAGCGTGTTTGGCACGAAGCTGTAATTAAACAGTTTTCTCACAGCTGAGACGTGAAGCCGCTGCACCGCGGCGGAAAATCAAAAGTTTAAAGTTACTTTGTGATTCAGGCAGCAGCTTCACGCCACGCTCTCTGTCAGCTTACATTTTTCAGTTTTCCTGCATGTTTCCAAGAACAGACACACGGAAAAATAACTCCCTCCCTCTGAAGTTTATTGAAGTCTTACAGATAAATGCTGTGCAGTCAGGCTGCAGAAACATGAGCATGTGTGATGTTCCTCCATGGATGAAGTCAGGTTTGTGTTCCTCCTGGGAGTCTCTGATGTTGCAGAAGTTTGATGGTTCTAGTCTGAAAGGAAACCTCTGTGTGTCATCCCTCACTGGGTTAGTCTGAGTGCTGACGATCAGCGCGCTGTTACTGATGCTCTCTCATGGCGTCCTGTCAAGCCTGAAGTCGAGTTGCGGTGGCTTTGTTTGAGTTTCAGTCCATTGGGGTTATGACCTACGATCACTTCCGTCTTCATGTCTTTAAAGGTTTCCCAACCGTCCATCTGTCTCTCTTAGCTCCTTCATCTTCCCTTGTTTTCATTTCCTGTTTTATTTTGATAAGTGCATTTTTCTTGTGTTTTTCCTGTCCTTTCCGTCTAACCTTGTGATTTCTGTTTTCTTGAAGGTAGTTCTTGTGGTCATTACCCTCCTCAACATTAGTCCAGCTGATTGTATGTTTTCGATAAAACCATACTTTTACTCTGAACTTCTCCTCCTCTCCAGCAGGACAGATTGGTTTGTGGTGGGACATCCAGGCGGTCAGCTGCCTGCACATCCTAGAGACTTTTTACCGTTCGGTTGAATTCTCTGGACAAACTGACAGTCGTTTGAAATCACAGATTCACTTTGAATACGTTGGAAAGTTTTTTTTTTTTTTTTAACAACCCTATGAGACTGAAAGACTCCGACAGCCGTGTTTCTGAAGGAAGAGCTCTTTAGACCCTGGCTTGACCTTCATACTCAGCCCTCTGTTCTCCACACCACTGCAGGAAGACCACCATGACCCACTGATGAAAAAATATTCAACGAATAAATGAAAGATGAGCTATTATGATTCAGTTTTCAATCAAAAATACAAATGAAATGTTTTTATGGTGTTTTCTCACTGTGCTGCATCTCCTGATGATCAGTAAGTTCGTCTTCATCCACTGTTTACAAAGATCACAGTCACTCGTGAATCGTGTCATGAAGGGCATCCACTTAAAAAAAAAATTGTAATAATAGAGTGAAATTTTAGAATCTGCCAACTGAAACATACAGAGCTTCCTGCTGTGGTGACCTCGTGTGAATAACGGAGCAGCTAAACAAGCTTTGATGGAGATTCATGAAAAGACTCAAACACGCTGCCTGACTGCATTTCACACGGATTTGTGGTGGTGAGGGTCTTCATCCTCTTCTCAGCCAATGAAATCCTTATTTTCAGATTTAAAAAAAACAACAACACAGGGAGGAAGGGGTTGTATCACATGACCCAGAGCGCCACAACATGAACACTAAAGTGAAACCACAGCAGCTGGAATCATGTTTGAAATGAAGGAGTCCGTCCTGTGTCTCTGATGTGTGTGTGTGGAGACAGGAAACAGTCACACAGCTGTTCAGTGCTCCTCTTCAGTCTGTTGGTTGGGTTGTTGTGGTGAATAAACGGCTTTATTTCTGTGCTGGAGGAAACAAAAAAGGTGATTGACCTTCGACCTGTGAATCCCTGGCAGCCAATTAGATCGAGATGTAGAGGGCAGCCTGTTGATCACAGCGATGGATTATTTGTGTGTTTCCGGGCTGAGAAATCAGGGTGCAGTCACCTCTGGATGCTGAATAATGGCTGTCTTCTCTCAGCACGTCTGCAGCTCCATCAGCCTCTGTTTAATGATATTCACTGAAATAAAGCAGCTCAGGTGTGTGTGAGCAGCTCTGTCCTGCACCGAGTCATTAATGCTCAGGTAAATATCTGCAGACCTCTGAGAGGCTTGAGGAGACTCACAGCAGGCAGATTCTAAGGCAGTGTCTGCTCTGTGTGTTTCCCTGCTTTCTCCATGGGTTTGTGGAGCTTCATTCTGATGTACTGCAGAGGGGAGGATCTCCTCCTCCTGAGGAGATCCTGCCCTTTGACTCTGACATGTAGGAAGACACAAACTGGGCCCGACGCAGCCAATCACAAATCATCCAACTCACCGCGTCTGTAGACGTCCTGGGAAGAAACGCAGCGTTTAAGGCACACCTCAGATCGCTGGGCCTGTAAAGGCTTGCGGTCGGCCCTGACCGTGATGTTTACCCTGCAGTTGATAATGATGGAGGGCAGCGAGATTTTCACGAACTCATAAATCTAGCGAGAAAAACAAAGATGGGAACACACACAGCTCAGACTCCCTGTTAGCTCTGCAGGGAGCCATCAATCAAACATACTAAGTGACAGCACACACACACCGGCAGCATTGATCTGAGCTGCTCTGGCTTCGTCGTGCTCTGTGATTTAGGAGCAGAGTGAGACCTCCTGCCTGCACCTCTTCTGACTGCTGATGGAGGAGCTCAGCGGAACTCCAACACACTCGATGCATCAACCTGCTCTGTGTGTGTGTTTCATGGACATCCATCTCTTCACAGTGTCACTCAGAGCCCGTCATGTGACTTGCTGTATGATGAAGACTTGGTCGGGTCTGCGCTCTTTGGGCTACTCTTGTCTTTGTGCTCATTTCGGTGCACCTCCTGATATGAAGCACGTGTTCAGCTCCGTGGAGTTTTAAATGAGGTCCACATGCTGGATAACTTTTCCTTAAATTCCCATGTTTCTGAGCCGTCGCGCCACCATCTTTCTGTGGGAGGAAATCCCAAAGTTAAGCAGGCTTGCTGAGACTAACAGATGTCACACAGAAACCAACTTCTTTAAAAAAAAGTCTGCAGGTACACGTGACTCTGTTGTGATGTCACAGTGCTCCATAAACAGGAAGCTGGTCAGCAGCCAGAGTTTATGAAAAATGAGGAGACTCCAGATGTGTTGGCTCTTTCGACCTCCCGCAGTGAGAATGTGGAGCTGCAGTAAAACAGGCCCAGGCACTTTGGCAAACACTGGATCAGGTCCATTAGACTAATGAGGAGACCTGTTGACAGCACCGGGCAATCCGGCTGGAGATCAGGTCCAGGATCTCTGAGGCTGGCTCCACCGGAGCTCATCTCCAACCAAAGCATCTGTAAAGTTGGGTCTGCGGGATGATGATCCGGCCTTCAGCCTGTCGGAGCACTGCTGCCTGAAACTTTTGGTTTAATCATAATGTTTCAGGACGACACATTTTATTTCACAGCTCAGTGATTTTCAGACAGTTTTAAAGTAACTGCGAATTTCTTTTAACTTCATCCTTCTGCTGCGCTTCACACTGATCCCTGAAAGCATCAGAGATCACAGTTAAGATGTTACACTGACCCGTGTGCTGGGAGAGTGTGTCCACTCTGCTTTTACATTAAGCTGCTTCAGATTCAGATCCACACAAGAACAAACACACAGGGACACAGCAGCGCTCTTTTTCATAAATCCTGGAAATGTCAGATATTTTACACACACACACACACACACTGCTTTCCTCTCTCTCTCTCTCTCTCTCTCTCTCTCTCACACACACACACACACACACACACACAGATTTTTTTTCTCTCGTGTTAATGATGGGACCGCACAGATTCACCTGCTGACCCAAAGCAAAGCCCAGCCGTAGTTTGGGAACTGTAATACTGCAGGTACTGTTACTGTAATCAGATTACTGCTGTGGGACAGCTCTCCCTCATGCAGGGAACTTTTGTAATAAGTGCATGAACGCGGAGCTCCTCCTCCTCAGACTCCTGCTGCCTGAGGAAAAACACAGAAACCTCCTGCGAGCTCCAGAGCCTGAAACAATCTGCTCCATCCGACGGGGGCGCGCGTGCCCGCCAGGGCTGACACACGGTACGTGTGTCTCCATCTGATCCGAGCTGCTCCACGACACGCCCCCTCAGAGAGAGAGAGAGAGAGAGAGGAGTGTGTGCGCTCCCCCCCCTCCTCCTCTCTGTGAGAGCGAACCTCCTCAGCTCAGCGTCGAGTTTGTCCTCGCGCTCCTCATCGTTGCTCCTCGCGCTCAGCTCTCCGGGATCAGCGGGACCGTTGGCGGGCAGAGTCAGGACAGAGCATGCGTGGCGGCCGCGTGTGTGCGCGTGGACCGGGTCCGAGCGGCGGAACAAAGAGGAGAGTTACGCTCTGAGAGTTTTTCCCACTTTGAAGCGTTTCCGTCCACTCGCGGCACACGTGGAAGTCCGTGACCCGCCGCGTGGCTCTGGCGCGTAAGGCCCGCTCCTCGGGCTCCCCGGCTGCTCCCCCCCAACCCGCATGTCCTCCCGCGGCTCGGCCTGACCCCCCTCTGAGCGCGCGCACGGCTCCGGGAGCAGCATGGCGGCGGGAGTGGCCGCGTGGCTGCCGTTCGCACGCGCGGCGGCCATCGGCTGGATGCCGGTGGCCAGCGCGCCCATGCCACTGCCGCCGCATGAGAAGCGGCGCACGAAGGACGGGCTGCTGGTGCTAAACGTGAGCGGCACGAGGTTCCAGACATGGCGGGACACGCTGGAGCGCTACCCGGACACACTGCTGGGCAGCACGGAGCGAGACTTCTTCTTCCACGAGGAGACCAACGAGTTCTTCTTCGACCGCGACCCGGACATCTTCCGCCACATCCTCAACTTCTACCGCACCGGGAAGCTGCACTACCCCCGGCAGGAGTGCATCGCAGCATACGACGAGGAGCTGGCGTTCTTCGGCATTGTCCCGGAGATCATCGGGGACTGCTGCTATGAGGACTACAAGGACCGGCGGCGCGAGAACCAGGAGCGCATCCAGGATGACGAGGACATCGAGCAGTCCAATGAGCTGGTGTCCGTGGACATGAGCTTCCGGGAGAGCATGTGGCGCGCCTTCGAGAACCCGCACACCTCCACCATGGCTCTGGTCTTCTACTATGTCACTGGGTTCTTCATTGCTGTGTCGGTGCTCGCCAATGTGGTGGAGACAGTCCCGTGCGGTACCGCACCCAACCGCGTCAAGGTGATGTCGTGCGGCGAGCGGTATGAGCTGGCCTTCTTCTGCCTGGACACCGCCTGCGTCATGATCTTCACGGTGGAGTACCTGCTCCGTCTGCTGGCCGCCCCCAGTCGCTACAAGTTCGTGAAAAGCGTGATGAGTATCATCGATGTGGTGGCCATCATGCCATACTACATTGGCCTGGTCATGACTGACAACGAGGACGTGAGCGGCGCCTTCGTCACACTGCGCGTCTTCCGGGTGTTTCGGATTTTCAAGTTCTCGCGACACTCGGCGGGACTTCGCATCCTGGGCTACACGCTGAAGAGCTGCGCATCAGAGCTCGGCTTCCTGCTCTTCTCACTCACCATGGCCATCATCATCTTCGCCACTGTCATGTTCTACGCTGAGAAGGGCATGTCCGGGAGCAAGTTCACCAGCATCCCCGCAGCCTTCTGGTACACCATCGTCACCATGACGACGCTGGGGTAGGTGATGCTGACCCTGTGTGTGTGTGTGTGTGTGTGTGTGGATGAAGTGGGTGGAGCTTCATGGTCCAAAAATGGGTGGAGCTAAGAGTATTTGGTTTGAAGTGTTTGGTTTGAAGACGAGAAATGTGAGGCTAGAACGTTGTAAATCTCAGTTTTCAGTTTTTCAGGCAGCTGTCCGTGGTGCTGAAACAGCCATGGCCAGCTCAGTAGAAAGGACACTTGAGTCTCTGCAGTCACATCACTTTCCTGCGTCTGTGTTAGAAGCAGAAAGAGTGAAGCTCAGCAGCAGGGTGTGAATCTGCAGGGGTGAGCGTACAGCTCGCTGTTAGCTCGAGTATGTAAACAGAAAGGTTTTGCAGGTTTGGGTTAGTTTGGGTTAGTCGCAGCTTGGTGATACACGCCTCCATCAGTAACGGGATGTTGTGAGTCCTGGTGTTTGAGCTCCACCAGCTGCAGTTTGGAGTAGAAATCTTTCTCCCTTTTGTGCAGCATAAGCCATGTTTTACTGCTCCATCATGTTCTTCTTGTTTTTTTTTATAGGAGCAAAAAACTGTGCAGATGTGTTAGCGCCACCTGCAGGCACTGTTAAGGAAAACATTTGGAGCTTCAAGTTCACACACACACACACACACACACACACACACACACACACACACACACACACACACACACACACACAAATATGCAGC
>VVHJ01043187.1:4239-15332 GCA_015107715.1 Tylochromis polylepis | reverse complement strand
AGGGTGTCAATTGCAGTTAGCGACCAGTTGATCAAATCCATGGTAGGTCTTTAGGTTTTAGAGAACAAGACTGAGAGACTCTCTTAGGTTAGAGATAGACAGAGACTAGACAGAGACATGAGAGGCCAAGCAGGGAAGATAAGGGAAGGGAGAGGGAGAAAGATGCGACCGCCTTCGTCAAGAGCCAAACGAGAATAATAGGATATTATGGTCGACAGTATCGAACGCTGCACTAAGGTCTAGCAGGACAAGCACAGAGATGAGTCCACTGTCAGAGGCCATAAGAAGATCATTTGTAACCTTCACTAAAGCTGTTTCTGTGCTGTGATGAGCTCTAAAACCTGACTGGAACTCTTCAAATAAGCCATTCCTCTGCAGGTGATCTGTTAGCTGTTTGACAACGACTCTTTCAAGAATTTTTGATATGAAAGGAAGGTTGGAGATTGGCCTAGTATAAAAAAAGAGATCAAAATGAACTGAAAACGCTGGGTCACAGACCCAGCCCCTGACACTGAGATCATTTGAGCTTTGTGACATGGTGTGTTATCTTGCTGGAAGCAGCCAGCAGAAGATGAGTACAATGTGGTCATAAAGGGATGGACATAATCAGCAACAATATTCAGGTGAGGTGCAATCACTCATCAGACTAGGGGACATTTTTCCAGTCTTCTGATATCCAGTTTGGGTGAGCCCATGTGAACTGTAGCCTCCGTTTCCTGTTCTTAGCTGAGAGGAGTGGTGCCCGGTGCAGTCTTCTGCTGCTGTAGCCCATTTGCCTCAAGGTTTGACATGTTGTGCATTCAGAGATGTATGTATTATTGTAGGGTCTACCTTACAATATAAAGCGCCTTGAGGCGACTGTTGTTGTGATTTGGCGCTGTATAAATAAAATAGAAAAGAACAGAATAGAATAGAGATGCTCTTCTGCATGCCTTGGTATTTTCTCTATAGAAAATAGAGAAAAACTCAGCTTGTCTGGCATCAGCAACTATGCCAAGTCACTTAGATCAATTTTCTTTTCCATTCTGATGTTTGCCTTGAACTTCAGCAGGTCTTCTTGTCCATGTCTACATGCCTAATGCACTGAGTTGCTGCCATATGATTGTGAGTGTATCTTTTCTTCCTTTTACTGATTTCTCCAGAACATTTACATTTGGATACAGCTCTGAACTGATTCCTGGCAACAGCACTCCATAAGTTAAGGTCTTTGATGATCCAGGAAAGGATAGGAAAATTAGTCCGGGTCACTCCGGGTCAGGGACGAGTTCCTGCCCCAAGTGGAGGAGTTTAAGTATCTCGGGGTCTTGTTCACGAGTGAGGGGAGAAAGGAGCGGGAGATCGACAGACGGATTGGTGCGGCGGCTGCAGTGATGCAGACGCTGTACCGGTCTGTTGTGGTGAAGCGAGAGCTGAGTGTAAAAGTGAAGCTCTAAATTTACAGGCTGATCTACATCCCCCACCCTCACCTATGGTCACGAGCTGTGGGTAGTGACCGAAAGATCGAGATCGTGGATACAAGCGGATACCTCCACCATAGATGTAGTTTTAAAAAATGCAGCTTTATATCTGATTAATTTTGTACAGCAAACAAAATATAACTTTATATTTGGATTCAATAATTATTAAAATACAAAAAAATATATAGTGTCCGCTCCTCTTTCAGATGAAGAATTATGTATCATATCAATATTTGTATTCATTATTATCAATTCAGCTATGATACTGCTACACCTAATGCAAACCTGCAGTGCAACTACAGTATGTTCACTTTTCCACAGCCTCCATTCTTACCTCTCTCATTCCTGACAACAATCAAAGTGCCACAGTGGGCTGTAATGAACATGGCTGCTTGTTTATGTTACGCACTGGCAGACACACGTCCTATTCCCACTTGATGTGTAAACAGCTCGACGGAGAGGTAACATGGGTCATAAGGTTTGCTGTGAAATGGTTCCAACAGGGAAAGGCGCCACGCTGGGAAACAGAGTTGCACATGGGTCCTTAATGGAAAGAGGTAATTGATAAAGTGAGAATGAGGTAGTGAGCAAGTCCATCAGCCAGACGAGGAAGCACTCAGTCTCACAGCGGGGGCAGTGTGTGCGCGTGTGTGTGTGTGCGTGCGCATATATTTCCGTGTTTGAGAATGATTGGCTCTCTCTTAGAGAAAGCAGTTTGGCAGCAGTAACACAACTTTGTACATTCCTGTGCTCCGTGACCTTGGGAATGATAACGTTTTCAGAAAACGATGAAATCTGAAAATTGACATTTGTCAGAATTTGACATTTTCAGATTTGTCTTTTTTGTTACAAAAGTGAGGCATTTTTGAAACATGGAAAGTTATTTTTAAAGAAAATTTAAATATTTGTGAAAGTAAAGTAATTTGAAAATATTTGAAAATTAAACTGTCAGAATGGTTGAAATGTTCTTTTGGAAATTAAGTGATATTTTGGGGCAATTTTTTTTATAGTGAACACTTTTGGAAAACAGAAATTTTAGAAATTTTTTGTTGTTGCAAATGGCGGCAATTTAACAGGACATTCACATTGCTACATTTAAACATTCAGCAAACATTCAAATGCTGAATGACATCTAATATGTGTCCTGGACTGGCTTTATGTTGGATGTCTTTCTTTCTTTCTAATTAGTGTGGCCAAAAGAATTTATAATAATAAATGTCTGTAGAAAATGTGGAAACTCATCCTTACATTTTTGATGTTTTTATGGATCAAGAGGGCAATGTGAACTGGGAGTGTTTAAGAAGCTGGTGGATACAACTGACATATGTAAACACCATTACCATAATGATATATGCTGTACTTAGCTTGCACACAAAATATCATTAAGCTACAAACTGTGGACACAGCTCTGAGTCACGGAGAGGACCCAGTAGTGCAGTTTAACAGGGAAGCTAGAATAAGGAGACAGCAAGAATGGACAAAAACTCTGTGATTAAACTATGAATTTATTTCTCAGTTGTCTCCAATTCATCATTTAACAACAGTCCAACTGCACCTGTGTGTTGTCTCAGTCTTCAGTGCGACTGTTGTGGGAGAGGAGTCCCAGTATGTTGAAAAAAAAAATGTGCCACAGTAACAGAAAAGTGAATGCCCTCATTGGTAGTCACCTTACATTAGTCAACCATAAAGAAAGTAGCTGAGGCAGCAGAATATTAGTTACTGGAAATATGAAAGGGAACAAGCCTGGATAAACTATTAAGTGAGTCTGAAACTCTACATAGGCACTGCAGTGTTTATGATATGCACATTTTATGTACACATCAATTAATTTTTAAATGTAATGTTTATCTTTCTCATAATGTGATCACAATCACATGCATTTGCTATTTTTATTACAACAATGTGGTCTGATGTCGTACTTTGAAGGAAGCTGTCGGACTGGATTACTATTGGGTGTAGAAATAACACCCATTCTGGCTTGCAAATTTTGGTATGAGCTCATGCCGTATCTCCCATTTTTGGAGGGGAGATAAGGCATCAGCACCTCACTGATGCTTGCTGGATGGATGTGTGTAAGCGTGTTTCTCACCCAGCAGCGGGGGCAGCCAGTTGACATTAGCTTCACAGTGAGAGTCCAGGAAGGTGATGACTTCCCCCTTGGCAGCAGAGGCTCCAAGAAGACGAGTTCTGATCAGCCCCTCCCTCTTCTTCGTCCTCAAGATGCGAACCTTAGGCATCCGCTTCATGTACTCCTCCAGTGCCACCTTTAGGTGCTCTGCAAGGAGAGGATGGTAGGGATGATTTGAGGTAAAGAACAACTGTGCTTCACTACATTTTTTTATCACTTTTAGTGACTTTTGGAACCAATCAACTACTTTTTGCTATCAAAAAGTCATTATTTTTTTTCGATCAATGCCAAGAAAGGAAAGGCTCTCATATTTTCAGCTGTCTAACAACAATATTTTAGTTCCATCTGAACACTGTAACAAGCCGTACATGCTTTCATACTTTACCTTCACATCAATCAAGCTTGACAAGATGCATATGCTTGAGCATTTAGTTTTTCAGCACAACACTGTCCCTTGTTTTGTGTTGCAAATGTCTGTTCAGCATAAAAAAAAGAAATTAAAAAAAATACTATAGCAGCATTGATCATTTTGTTGGGAGTAAAAATTTAAATAAGGACATGTTCTGTCCACAATGCAAACACAAAGAACTCTCTCAATGTATTTCTTAAGTGTGAAGGAGTTGGAATGTGTGCATTACCAGTAACAACATTTCAGTGTTCTTAGTTTTTCCTTGGTCCATCCATTGGTGTTACATCTTCTCTGTATCTGCATGAATAAATGTGTGAATGTGTGTGTACCAGTCTTGTGATTTTTCTTTTTTTGTCACTTCTTGTTTTGTTTGTTTATCACCCTCATTGTGCATCTTTGCTGTCTTTGTTTTCCAGCTCCTGTGATTGTGTGCTCAGTCCTAATTGATCCACCTGTCCTTCCTCACCCACTCAGACAGTAAAATCCTGTCGCTCCCTTCTGTCCTTTGTCAGTTCAACTGCTGACCTTCCTGCACGTCCTCCTTTATTTTCATCTTGAATTACTCTATTTTGGTAGAATCAGCAGCCATCGGATTTTCCTCTTCTACCTTTCACCATCTCCAGTTAGTTTCCCATTTTTGTTTGTTCAACCTGTCTGTGTAGTTCTGTCTCTGCGATTTGGTTCTCCTTGAATCAAGAACTGGCACGTAACACAAAGACTGGCGACCTACTGAGTTTACCTTCCCTCCTGCCCATGCTCCATGCTGGTAACCGGGATACACTCCGACCCAGTGCAATTCTGCACACAATAAGCAGTTTATACAACAGCTGTTTTTTTGCAGAGGTACCAAAAGAAAGTTTTGGGACAGGAAAGTTTTACTGTTCACTCACTGTGTCTACTTCACAAACCTTCAAAAAGAAGGAAAAGAAATCTGTTCTCTGCTTCAGTTTTCTGCCTGTGGGATTTTCCCATTTTAAATGCAGAAATTACAGACAGAACATTTAACCACAGGAGCAATGAATCAGACTGACAAGATGCAGCGCTCTGATGTTTTACTTATGTAGGACAAATGTCTGCAAATATGAGTGAAGGTAATCTCAGTTCAGGAAATAGACAAAATAACAACTCTAGGAATCCATTTAATGAGCAAGATCAGACGGCGCTCAAAACTGGCTGCCAGGAGATTCACCGACAATGAAATGTGAAAATCTCCTTGTTAAGATCTCATTTGGAGAACGGTTGGCACATATTGCTATACATAAATGAATATAAAGAGATATTCTTTCCATTTGTTACAAATATTTGCTCATACTCGCAACCATGTCTCAAAAAATAGTTCTTTATAGCTAAAATGTAACAAGCGAATAAAAGCTCTAGCACATTATAACCTGACATTTGGTTAGATTAAGATGTGTCACACATTTTTTGCAGAAAGTCTGCAATTTGCTAAAAAGACTGCTGAAAATTTCTGACTGTTAAAATTCAGTCTATCATTGTAATCAAGTCAAAGATCTGTAAATGCATAGTTAGGTGTAAGTACCATTATTCATAGAAATGGGCTGGTATAATGGCCTCTCTGTGAGAGAGAGGGCTTTTTTCCCCCTTGTTACGTTTTAATGCTCTTCATATAAAGTTTAAAGGCCTTTAAAAAAATCTAGCCTAAAATGTGAGATATTTTATATTATTAGTATGACTGCCTGTGTAGGTGGCATGTGCTCTTTTGTTTGCATAACAAGTACAATAGATGGCAACAGAACTAGGATTTTGACAAACCAAAGCACTTCTGGGAAAGTTTGAAATGCTTGTAATAAAGTTTTTTGTTTTTTTATAAACAGCATTTCCTTCATCATAGTGCAAAGAATGATCTATTTTACCCAACTGATATCATGGATTAGTCTATGAAAACACTCAATTCTGTTATGGTGTCATGGTCTTAGGGCTTTGGTATTTTTGTTTATTAGTTTTTGGATTTTGTGATTATTTAGAGGGTTTCTCTTAGTTATGTTCATGATTTGAGTTTTGAATTTCTTTGAAATACTTGTACACGTTTTCCATTTCCTTTAGTGTAAACCTGCTGTGTGTAGGTGTATCTCTATCCTTTGCATTAGTTATTGCCCGTTTTGTTTTGGTACTAATTTGACTCGTGTGCTTTGTATTCAGTTTCTCTGATTAAACCGGCTACATAGGGGATGACAATATGGTTCCGTTTGTTTTTCTGATTCTCCCTAGATGCACTTCTTTTCTGTGCATCTTTGCTGATTTGATGAAAGCCCAACAAGGATAATCACGTTTGAAGAGCTTCCTTTACATGTTTTGTGTGTGTTCCCTCTTTTCCCTTCAGGCTTAGAGGGAACATTTTCTGCCCGGTGTTGTAGGGTCCTGATTACTCCGAGTTTGTGCTCCAGAGGGTGGTGGGAGTCAAAGAGGAGGTACTGGTCCATGTGTGTGGGCTTCCGGTTCAATGTTTAGGTTTCCATTCTTCTCAATGCGCACGGCACAGTCCAAAAATGGCAAACTGTTATCCTTTGTGTCTTCCTGGGTGAACTTTATGTTTAACTTTATCCAGAGTTAACAATCCAATATGCCAGCATTGAATGTAAACAATAGCAACTTTGCGAAACTTTTATTCTGTACTGTCACTGCTGTGTATTTGTGGCTCACTAAGTAAGCCATACTCAGAGCACTGACCAGGCTCTATCCATGAATTTGCTGCCGCAGTGTTTTTAACTGCAAAACAATTTTCCTCACTTTTTCTGGAACAAGTCAACTTGGACTCGAGAAACGACACTCTCAAATTCTGACATCTGAGTTATCCGGAGCATGGAATATATTCCTGCCTGGATACAGTTTGTTCATCTTGTTTTGATTTTTGTATAGACTTGTTGTGGGCCTTCTGCCAATAAAGCTGCCTTTTTGTTTAAGAAGTCTGGATTTAGGTTCTTTCCATGCAATTTTATGACAAAACGAATCACAGTTCATTTCCAATACTGATGCTCTGTCAGATTCTGCTGGTAAAAGATGAGCATAAAATGCCATTTGGCGTCGGATAGAACCAGCCTCACTGAAAACTGGCATTTGAAGCTTCAGGGATGGCAGTTGTGTTAGCCACACATCATCACCTAGAAGAAGAAGATGGTTTGAGTCACATTTGTTAATTTGCTTTGAATTTGGTTTAGGCACTAAAACTATTTTGCTAGGTTGAAGCACCGTAAACTACTTTGATAGGTTTGGGATGAGAGTGTAGTTTGGGTTAAAATACACCCTTTCACAGCATTAAACACTGCAGATATGGCATCAACTCTTCACAAGGTTTCTCTTAATGTCGGTCCTATGCACTAGATTTATGCCATTACTAACACTAAAAAGCAGTATTTGATACCCTGAATGAGGTTGGCATTTCACGCCATGAGACGCCCTAACCCTGACCTTATCCCCAGTCCTAACCTTTTCACATTCAGAAAGCCTAAAACGCATAGACATGACAAACAAACTATGCTACTTATACACAGTCCCATAACGTCATATTTTAATGCTAGGTGATCAGTCTTGAGGATAAGAGCAGAAGCCCAGTGGTTTGAATAGAAAACCTTCTTGAAGTTCTGAAAACATGACATATGGTTTTGACATCTTCTTTACAAACAGTCACAATACTCCCTGTCTAAAGAAGGAGGAAGACAGACTAAGAGTAGCTGAAACGTTGACCTTTTAACGTCATCCTTTAGAAACTATTTGCTTTCATGCCAAATGCAGAAATCATACTGAGCTGACTTTGATGGAGAGGAAGAGAAATATAAAATTGCTCTTTCTGCTGCCTTTTAAATACATGAAGATGGCCTGCAGTGGAAGGAAGAATGACTGCAGATAGGTTACGAAAGAAATTAAGAAGACTGTAAACTGGTAAATTTAAAATAAATAAATAAATAAAAAATCTCTACCCAGTCCTTATTCTCCCAACTCATATTTGTTTTTGTTTTTTCCAGAAGATGAAGCACTTTGGAACAGCAGCTGGGAGAGTGGAGCAGGAGGTTGACAGATGAATTGGTGTTTCCATCAGCACTGATGCAGACACTGTACTGGTCAATTGTGGTGAAGAGAGAGCTGAGTGTGAAAGTGAGGTTGTTGATTTACTAGATGATCTACATTCCTACCCTCACCTATCATCACAAGCTCTGGGTAGTGACCAAAAGAATGAGACTGCGGTGGAAATGGGATAGTGGTGTGTAGCAGGAATGACGGACCCGACCACACAGTTCGTACATTTCGGCACCTTTATTCGGTTGTTGTCCCTTACAAGCACTCGGTCAGAGGTTTTCAGCTGCACCCACACACACACACACACACACACACACACACACACACACACAACAACAACAACTACTACTCAGGAACCAGTTCATTCTTTTTTTGCAGGGGAGGCGTGATTACTGATGGATTACTGATGGTGTGTTGGCCTCCCCTGCAGCCGTGCCACAAACCACGCCCGCCACATACCCCCATCGCCCGACTGAGGCTGGGGAGCCATCCGGCCGAACCTACTCCCCCCGCCCTGCTGCTCAGGTGACCAGCATCAGAGCAGCTGAAAATGGATGGATGGAAGGAAGGAAAAGCAAGAAATCACATTTACAAACACAGCTAGGAGGATGTGACAGGAATCACACATTCCTTGTCAAGATTTATCTTTCTCTTTTTTTAAACACTATTTCTAATGCATCTTTTGGCTGCTCCCTTATTCGCCTTTCCTGATACAATCCTATTTCCCCCCAAGCTCAAGCTGGGGATCTTTTGCTTGTTAGGCTAATGTGTAAACCACTACAGTATTTTAACAGGATTGATTATAAATGGTCAATATGTAATATGGATTTTTCTCTCACTTACAGAAACTGTATATATTATAATATATATATATATAATATTAAGGCTTCAGTGGAGAGCAATGGGCAACTATGGCTGCATAAAGTCTATGCCTTTATGTTCTATATCCTTTTGGTGAGGACTTTGATCTGCAACTCCAAGCAAATCCTCTTTGCACTGTAACCAGGGACAACTAGTGGTTATGCTGTCAACTATTGACTGGACATTTATTCATTTATTTATTTACATTTATTCTATCTTTAATACAAATGGATCAAAATAATGTGATGTATACATGCCGCTGTATTTTGTACATTTAGTTCATATGTTTTGCTCACATTTATGTTGCTGTTTGAAGACTTTTACTTTACTTTTTATTATTCCATCAAAAACTAATCCTTGAATTCCTTGAATTTAATTTTGAGATTTTTGATTATTTTTGTTTCCCCTTCCTGCCTTCCACTGGACTACAGTGAAGTTCATTATTTTCAGCCCATGTTACACAGCAGCTGACCTACACCTTGTAAAATGTGACATTGCAACAAGAGCGGAAGGTCTCTGTAAGGTCAGCATCAAACTGAGAGGAAAAAGCAGAGTCTCCTCACTTTATGCTCATGCAATAAATCAACCCATTAACTACCGACCATTAAAAGGCTGACTCTTGCTCTTTATGAACACTCACCCTGCACAAAGTAACATTTACATCATCCTTCCAATGACAGGAACCGAGGCAAAATTAATCAAAGAACACTCACCCCAAGTGTGAAGAGAGCTTGTATGGGGAGAGGTGAGGAAGACAGATCAGAGCATTTAATTATGATTGGTTAATTTTCCCTCAATAAATTGTGATACAGCTCGTACTGTTTACCATAACCAAGGAGGCAATTAATCACTCTAATGAGAGTGAGCTGATGTCGGCAAACACATTAGTCTTTATTAGAATGTGAAGCAGAGGAAACTGGAAGGCTGAGGCGTTGGGGCCATTTCACAGTGTATACAGCAGAGGCATGAATCACTCATCACACAGCAGGCTGGTGATAGGAGTCCAGCCTATTTATTTGGCACAGAGTGGATTCCGCCTGAACTCCCGTGATATCATCCATCCATTTTTGTTAGTCTACCTCCCTGGAGTCTGTCACTCACATTTTACATGAACAGTCCTGGAGTTTTTCCGCCATCTTCCATCATCTCACATGGGGCCAAACTCAAACATGAATGTGTACTTAGAAGTTCAAAGACATGACAGCGGGCCTCAGGCTTTTGTACGGTGGCCCTGAGAGGTCAAACACACCGCACACCAGCACACGGAAAAATGCTTCAAACACACACACACACAAAACAAGAGTTTTTCGGGGAGACAATAGCATGACAGAACAACTGTGGAAGTGACAAAACCCAAAACATGCGAAGGATTACACTGAGACTTCAAAGAAGCCGTGTGGGAGAAAAGACAGAGGTGATGTGTGTTTTATTTGCATGATTCATATATGGTAATACTGTAGATGCATGTTTGCTAACAGCCATTTACGATTGGCTTGTCACTTCCGCAGCTGCTCCGTCACATTGTCTCCCCCAAAATGACTTCCCCTGTGTGTTGTGAGCTTTCTTGTTACTTTGTATTTATTTATTTTTGATGTGAGCTTTTTCTTTTTCTATTTCAGTTGTGTTTTGTGTGCTTTTGTAGAATCTATCTGCTGGTGGTTTTTTACTCTGCAGTGCATTTGACCTCTCAGAGCCACTGTACCTTTGTCCCAGTAATGACACATGATTAAAATGTCATATGTGTCAAAATAAACTTGTGGATTATGTTTGTCTCACTTTGAGTTCATGAACTCAAACTACACTGACCAAGTGGAGCCTCTTCATAAGACAAGTGAGTAATGCATTATCCTTTGAATTTATTAGCTGTACTGTTATTATTAAAATGTCTTACATTAAATAAAATGATAACCTATAAATAAGTCACTTTAGTGAATTTACATATGTTATAAAAGAATTCAGCAATCTTTAAAATGACATCCCAGAAATTACAATTACTCACTAGTGTTATCTCATCTATAGATTTTGCTTAGGTTAGTTAAATTCCAGAAAGGCTGCATTCATTGTTTTTAAAAGCTATTAACACCAAATGAAACATAAGAATATCTAACTTTATGCAACCAAGAAAGCTGTTTTTCCTGGTAACTTTTAGAAATAATGTTTTAATGAACTTTAGTTATTACACTAGTGCTCACAAAGTTGACCCCCC
>VVHJ01043186.1:0-11621 GCA_015107715.1 Tylochromis polylepis | reverse complement strand
TAAGCTGTTTTTTAACAGAAAAGCAGAGACGAGAGACATCAGTTGCGTTCGGTCTGCAGGCTCTTCCTCGTCTGATTTATTAACAGAATTAAACAATTACTTTTCTTTTCATTCAGGCACACACATTTCTCTTTTAACAACAAAAACACATTCCATCAGATCCCTAGGTCAAACCCTTTTGGTTACCTTGCTTCCTCACAAGAATAAACTTATAAAATAATAATTGCATATGAATGTCCTTATTTACAACAAATCTGTAAACAAATTCTACTGCTGTTCAGCATCAAAACATTTCTGTGCAGTACCACTAACACTGCAATTAACCCACTTATATACCATAACACATCCTTTATATTTTAACAGATTCGAACAATATATCACATTTATACACATTATACCTGGGTAGGTCTTAACCAACTGTAACTTCCCATAATGTCAGGATAAAAGAAGTGTCTAAGCGCTGCATTTGTCACAAAATAACACAAGTAATAAGACCACGAAGGAAATGGCGACTTCCATTACAAATGGCGATATCGTTAGCTTTTCCTCACTCTGTGAAAACACACTCTCTCACGACATTCATGGCCTGGCCCAATTACCACCAATTATTATATCTCTCGGTTATCCTGGCCCTAGATAAACTTCAGGAGGTGGCCAGGAAGAAAGAAGTCTGGGCTTCTCCGCTTGGGCTGCTGCCCCTACAACCCAGCCCCAGATAAGCAGAAGAAGATGGATGGATGGATGAGCAACCGCACTGGATACCACTCTTGATTTCTGCACATGAGACAGGAAATTATCACAATAAAACAGGAAACGTAACTAACTAACTAAACGTAACTAAGTTCTTTGTTTTGGTTCTTTTCTCCATGAGGTTGTCTGTGTTGGCTTCGGAGCTTGGCTTTGTTTTGTTTATTATGTTGGCCTTGGCTCACCCCAAAGTGTTGACACTCCTGTTCTGTTGTTTCCTCCTCACTACTTTGTAAACAAACGACATACAATGACCAGTGATTGCTTCCTGTGGCTGCTTGGGTCTTGGGGGGAGCAAGTGCCTCATCCATGCTATGACCTGGCCCCTAGACGGGTTGTAACAAAAGCAACTAAAGAAAAAGGAACAGAACTTTTGTAGTAAAGAAATCTGGAGAAATTGCTGCGGCAATAAAATAATCAAAACAGCTCCTAGAACAACAATGTAAAAGTGTTTAATCCCCATTAGTTATGTTTTACTAGGTAACACTAAGAAAATTTACTAAAGTAATATATCAAATACGTACAATGCTTCTAGATGAGAATACTCTTCAAAAGGTGTTTGAATTCACAGACAACGTTAGTCTAGCACAGCATGAAAAGTCTAAGACCAGGCAACAAAGGAAATTTGACATACTTGTTGTTTGTTGTGCATCAGAAACACCGCCAAAATATGAAGAGTGTCCTGAGCGGCCAGGAGAGAGAAGTATGCCACACCGAGGATGTGGACAAGTGGGTGAAAAGTTTTCTCTGGCAGACAACTCACCCAAGCAGAGAAAAACATTCTTGCAAAAGGGTTGAATTTTGCTGTGACGCCAAGACAAATCCCACTAGTGGACCTGGTCACAGCCACAGAAACAGCAATGCGAAACAACAACATTGCAGATGTGGACGCAGAGCAAATGAAAGTTTCGGCCTGTCTCAGCAATGCATCCAAAATAAGCATGGAGGGGATGAAGGCATTCGCATCGCTTAGTAATGACAACAACATTATCATCCTTCTGGCAAACAAGGGTAGGTGCACAGTTTTGCTAAACCAGAAAGACTATTGTGTTGGAGGTGTGGTCTGAGGAGGGTCGGTGCAGTGGGCTCGAGGGACAGTGCCAGGGAAGCTGGTGGGGCAGCTGAAAGCCATTCAGCACATATGCTTTCACTATTTCAGTGATGCTGGGACCTGGAGGAGGACAGATGGAGCCAGCTGGAAAGCTGACAAGTGCTGAACCTGTAAGCAAGGGAACTGTAAAAACGAATGCATTTTGTAATAAAGAAACCACACAAGCTCACCAAGTGTCTCAAGTCTTTACTGGGGTTCACAACCATCATGAGAAAATTTTGTTGCTGCTTAGTGATAAAAATACTTATGAGCCCCTGAAACGAGACCCGGGTAGTGGTTACAGGAAGAGGGTGATAGATTGTCTGAAGCAGTTAGAGCAACACATTGCTACTGACCGGACCTTATACCACAGGCTATACCCAGAGGAATCTACATCAAGTCTGTATGGTTTACAAAAGATACATAAAGAAGGTGTACCAATTGTCTGTATGATCAACTTGGTCACCTATAACATCTAAGTTTCTGGCTTCGATCCTCAAACCGCTGGTAGTCAGCTCTAAACACCACATCCAGAACACTTTTGTTAAGAATGTCAGGTATGTCATTATCGTATGAGGTTACATCTCTATTCACCTGTGTTCCAGTCACTGAAGCAGTGGTGGTAGTTTGTAAGGATGACCCCAACCTTGGCAATAGAACCACCCTCAGCACCAACCAAGTGTGTTTGCTCTTGGAACTGTGTCTTAATTCCACCTATTTCACATACAAGGGTCAGTACTACAGGCAGAAGCATGGGTGTGCCATGGGTTTCACCCATTGTGGCCAACTTGTACATGGAAGAAGTGGAAAAGAGGGCTCTGTTATCCTACCCTGGAACACCACCAAGTCACTGGTTCAGGTATGTGGATGTCACCTGGGTGAAAATCAAATCTCAGGATCTGCAACAATTCACTGATCACATTAACTCAGGAAACAAACACATCAAGTTCACCAGGGAGGATATGAAAAGTGGCAGGTTAGCCTTCTCAGACTGTGTGTTTTCCATCAGTAATGGGGGACTTGTAAAAGTTGATATGTACCGTAAACCTACGCACACGGATCAGTATCGACTTTCATCATCCACTGGAGCACAAACTGGGTGTCATTAAGATGCAACAGCACAGAGCGAACACCATCCCCATAGACCCAGGAAAGCAGAGCGAACATCACATCAAGAAGGCCCTGAGTAAATGTGGTTTTCCCAGCTGGACATTCGTCAAAGCTGGGAAGGCACCTAAAGAAAGCTCCAACTGATCCAGGAGAGAAGGACAACCGCTGCCTAGGTGAAAACCTGTAGTGATCCCGTATGTGTCAGGGGTATCGGAACAGTTGAGATGCATTTTTTCTAAACACCGCGTCTCCATGGCCTATAAACCCCAAAACACGCTGCGCCAGAAATTGGTCCACCCCAAGGATCGGGTCGCCCGACACAAACAGAGTAATATAATGTACGCTGTTAAGTGCCAGGAGGATTGCCAGGATTTATACATCGGAGAAACCAAACAACCTCTGGTTAAGCAGATGGCACAACACAGAAGAGCTAACTCGTCAGGCCAGGACTCTGCAGTCTAATTACACCTACAGGCCAGTGGACACTCTTTCAATGATGAGGACGTACACATCCTGGACAGGGAGGAACGCTGGTTTGAGCGGGGAGTCAAGGAGGCCATTTACGTGAAAAGGGAAAGACCATCTCTGAATCGAGGAGGGGGCCTAAGGGTACATCTGTCACCATCTTACAATGCTGTGATTGCAGCCATTCCCCAACTCTCTGTGAATGGTACTCATGGACATTGATCAGTGGTCATGACAATTTGCATATTAATGGTCAAGAAACTTATGTGTAAGTGGACTATTTGGATGGTTGTACAACCTCACCGCTAGATGTCACCAAATCCCACAGTAGTTCTTAATCCTACTCTATCCTGATTTGAATGCCACAAGCTGAGTACTGTTGCTGATCACGTGGATCCTTTTATAGCCACAGTTTACCTTAGTCTATGCCTATAATTACCTGTGGTACTTGGAAATATCTAGAATGTTGACAGTTGTGGAAAAGTAATATTTCCATGATGTGTCACAGCAAATACTCATAATCCATGAAAAGGTTAAATAAACCTGATAAAGTGAAAGATCAAATATGTAGAAATGGAGCTTTTCACATTTTCAGAGAACAAAGAAAAGCACACTGAAAGTAAAGGCAATTTAAAATGTATTTTTAAAAAAACAAAAATAAAATCACCTTTTATTTGATTAAATCCACAATCTTTTATCTAATTTGAGTGTGTCTGCCACTGTACAGCAATGAGGGGGGAAAAAAAATGGAGAAAGAAAATATATCAGCTGAATAGAAATGCACAACATTTGTACAAAAGGGGAATGGAGACAGAGCTTTGTAAAAGCAGACATTGTCATAGTTCAAAATGTTAGACATAACATTAATGAGTGATTCAGAGAAGCACGGGACATACTTTTTGAGATATATGACTACATTCTAGCTTAACACAATATCTGGAGTAACTTTAGTTCAGCTGTTTGTTTCTATTATGTGTATCATTACACATAATAGAAACAAATTGTTACAGGACTTTCTTATGCTTATCAAATTTTTGTCGTAGTAAGCTTCTTAATTCACACTGTAACCAGTTAGTTTAATTTTCTTTGTATTGTACTGGTTAGAGAATTTATAATGTACGGGGAAACAATGGAGCTAATGTTAGATGAAGCAGCAGTATCATAAATACAACTAGGCTGGTTCCAAAGGTTAGTCACTAAGGCTCGCTATCAGCATGGGTGGAAACAAGAGGACCAGCTGCCAGTTACACCTTTTTTCCACAGTCCCGTTTTGTTCAGGAAAAAAACCCAAAACAAAACAACAACAACAACAACACCCGACACACATTATGCTGTAACATTCTGGCTACTGCAAAATCCTAGCTAATATGTACCAACATCCTTTACAGAAATCATGATCACTGTCTGTATTAAGGTAAGAGTCCCCGTATGAGTGGCCTGAACCGGGAGCCTGATTCAAACAAATTTACAGTAGAAGCTGCTTCTGCTTGATATTCTACGTGATCGGCTGGTTTACCGATAGTCTGCTGGTTTTATTTTCTACTCAAATGCTCAGGAGTGAGAATTGATACTAAATAGAGTAATGGCACACATAACCTCTAGATCATCAGTGATTCATTCTGCATATTAATATCAATATTATCCCAATCTATGATCTTTCTGTAAGCCCAACCATGTTGTTTTTTGCTGCAATTAACTCTGACCACTTTGCTCAAATATATCTATATTTAATATGTCACATTACCAGGCGTAACACTAGTTACAAAGCTTGCCTCACAAGCATACAACTTCCAGTGTGGAAGTTGTATGCTCTCCCTTTGCTTGTACGGCTTCCTCCCACATTCCAAATATATGCATGGGTTAGGTTAACTGATGACTCTTTGTGTTAGCCCTGTGACACACTGGCAACCTCTCCAAGGTGTATACTGCCTCTGGCCCTTTGAGAGCTCCTATTACACTTAAATGAATAAATGGAAGAGGATGGATGGATGGATGGATGGATGGATGTCACATTACCATTCACAGATCAGAGGATATATTAATATAGACACATAAAACTTGGAACCCAAGAAAAAAAAACAATTATTTTCTACTTCTGTGTACTGACATCATCACACCATGAATGGGAGTAAATTATAATGAAAAAAAAAAACTCTGAAATTTGAATGACTTCTTAACAATTTGTTAAAGTCTGCAGGGCCATCCAGTGGGTTGGATTAGACCCTTTGACTGGTTGGGTGTGGCGCACCCCTGAACTACCATGTGTACCAATGTCAAACTAACTGGATTCAGGCTGCCAGAATTGTAACATACTGATTAAAAAGACAAAATTAAAAATTTATGTTAGACTCAACAACCAACCAACCAACCAACCAAAAAAAAAACAAACAAACTATGCAGACATCACATTCTCATGAATACTTTCTCATCAAAACACAAAGAATAAAAAGGCTTTGCAGTAGTTGGAGTCATTGAAGATGGCTTAGGGCTCTGTATGTCTGTAGTCTCTATTGGGAGGAAAATGAATAAAGTATTAGTTTGAGTTTAGTTTTTGAGTTGACAAGTAGTAAACAAAGAGTGCGTTTTATCATGCTGCGTCCGTTATTATGTGGAGGATAAGGTTACAGGGAAGTTTCAGGTAAACCTGCTATTGTTTAAACTAAGGGCTTGTCTTTCAGTGACCAGTCAACTGTAGTTAATGATTATGCAGTGATAAAAGTGTTTTACTGCCACAGTTACATTTTTTTTTTAGTTCTGCTTTTAAAGTAGTCAAAAACAAAGCTATACCCAGCTAGTAGGATGAAACCTGACAGAAACCCGTCTTTTGTTGTAGCATTACCATTATGTATAGCATCTGTGAGGGTCATTTATGTGACTGAACCTCAATAACCCAGTCGTCATTACACAGATTTGAAAAAAGGACTCCTAGTCAGAAATATAATATGTTTTATAAAGTTTTGTATTCATCAAATAGCAGTAACTGGGGGGGGGGTTATAGGGATAAAGATGTAAATTGACGTTCACAGACACCAGATCTCAAGTCAGCTGAACACCTATGGAAGATCTGGGACCAGTAGCACTTGGGTTGCTCTGGAGGAAGCTCAGTGCTTTATAAAAGCTGATTTTCTCACATTTCTTGATAAAATACATTTTTAGAGCCTTTATCAAGTGTGAATTTGCACTCTGTATTCTATTGCTATAATTTTAAACACAAATGTCATGGAAGTCTAACTGAAAAACTAACTAAAAAAAAAAAAAAAAGTATCCCTGCCTGTCCCCAACACATACAGGCACTGTGTGAGAAGTAGCCTGTTGTTGCTAATCTGTTGGAAAAATGTGATCACATTAACAAAAGGCTAAAGGCACAAAACCCATTTTCTGTATACCGTTTCTTACACGATTTTATTTTTTGGCCTTGGTTTTACCTTTGTTTTCATTTTTCTTCACTGACTAGAATAACTGGGCCTGTGTGTGCTGCACCGTGAGCCAGGCCTCACCTGTACGCCTGTCATTATGCAGGTGATGTCTCTGTAGCGGTGTGGGGCATCTCTACACCACAGTCTGCAATTGAGGAGATAGCAGTCTGTGTGGTATTACCCATCGTTGCCATGGCTACGGTCATCCGCTCCGACGGTGACACGGGTGGCCCTGAGGCTGACCTGTGCGTGCGGGCCGTACGGGTAGCGGACGGTTCTCCGTTCCTGCGGAACGAGTTTCGGATGCCGCTGGACACGCGGCTGGAGAGGCGCCTGACGGCGCCGCTGATGCCTCCAAGTCCGCCCTTGTTCTTTTTCAGTAACCCCACATCATCCTCCAGCTCTGCCGGGGGCACTTCGATGTTCCCAGAATACCAGAACACCCACCAGATGAGGCTGAGGAAGATGACGATGGCGCCCGCGTAGATGAGCAGGTCGTAGAAAAACACGTTGACAAACACGCCGATGAGGAGCACGACCAGTCCCACAATGTCAAACACTACCGCGAGCCAGAAGCAGCACACACAGCGACCCAGACCCCGATAGACCGGCTCCATGTCCCCTAACGAGAGGTCAGTCCCAACAATGCCAGTTTATTTCCCGTCGTCTTTGTGCCGCGGCACTGAGCTCGGCCCCAGTGTGAGCCAGGTGTGGCGCCCTGTCCGCTCAGGTGCGCTGCAGAGCTCAGCCTGAGAGGAGGGGCTGTAGACGCTACCTGGCGGCCGGGTTAATGTGCGTTTATGCTGACCGTTTTTAAGGGTGTGGCTTACTGGGCCTAGACTTTGAACATTATAACGCAGCTGGGCTATTCTCAGCTTTCTTTATTATTATTGTTCTCGCTTGTTTGGGTAAGTATGAGAGGCCAGCATTAATAAACTACAAAAAACTAAAAAAAGTTTTGGTCAGATGATCTGACCAAAACTGCATTCGACAACTTGTTTTTAGAACTGGCCACCACTAAAGAGTGCAATTGCAATATTTCAGAATCGACTAAGAAGATCATTTGTATTTATGGGTGCAATTTAGAATCTTCCCCCTTTCTCTCAACAGGAGCACACCCTTGTGATCTGATAGGAGGAGAGAGGAGTGCTGCTTTTAGCTGCTCTCTTGCCATAAAGGGGAGGCCACAGCAATTAGCTCCGTAACATAGCGACGTTTTGTCACGTCCCGTGGCGTCACATATTACGCGAAAGGTAACCGTCCGCGACCCTATGATACGCTCCGGATTGTGGATGGAATCCATTAGAATGAGGCTCCCGGTATTCCAGCCCTAACCCTAACCTTAATCCTAATGTTAACCACAACCTTAATCGTGTCAGATAGTGGTTTCCAAAGCGATTCATGAGGAGAAAGTACAAAAAAACAACAACAAAAAAAAAGTAAGTACATATGTAGATTGATTCCAAACGGTTCTCATGTGTAACAGAGACGATCTGTCACAAGTGTCGGTATGTTACGTTTTGGGACGAGAACGTGTTTTGATTTGGCAGATACCCTTCCTGCCGCAACCCCAAAGGCGATTTGTGTCTCCATCTAGAACCAAACCAACAACCTTTTGCTTGGCAAGTAAATGCATTAACCACACCTCTTAAGATTTTTATTGCAATGGATAAAAGTTTTCTCCCACCTTTTCTATATGCACATGTTAAACATGTCACCAATTTTATGAGTAAATATATTTCTAATCCACACTTGCAAAGAAATCAAACCACAGATTATAATGACTGCAATATAATAATGAGGAAAGATGGGGGGAAAGTTGAGTAGAAAATAAGAACATACAGCAAGTTCTGTGGTTCATGAAAACAAAGAGGACCACAGTTAAAAAAAAAATTGTATCAACAGACTGTCGATACAAATTTTGACATGATTACCTCATAAAAATTGAGAAAATGAACACAGGAGACACGAGACTGTATCGCCCTTTTCTGCTTGCGAATACAGTCAGAAGTCTCACGCTGTTGCACGTTGGCAGTCAGCGGTGGTGTGTCTCCTGCGTCAGGAAGAGGAGCCCAATTTCAGCTTCTCCCCCATCTGTCCGTCAAAAACAGGAAACATCTTAGAAAGTGATATAATGTATGAAGAGATGAACCCATGTCTGTGTGCCTCCTGTACCATCATAAATAACACTGTTAAAAGGTGTTGGATCATCACTGCCTTCTAAAAACTTTACTTCTCCTTGGTATTAATTCTTAAAGTCCCTGGAACCTAAGTTGTGCTGAAAGGTGGGACTAGTGTGGAAGTGATCCAATCAGAAGAAACCACCTTGTGCAGTAAGGTTAGATGTGTAGATCTGATCTGCTACTGACAAACAGGGTGTGAGAGAGGGAACTGCCATGCAGAGAAATAAGACGCTTTGTGAACTGGAGCAACTCTCACTGGTAAGAACACTTTAGGCAGCTAAATCAGCTTTAGATTTAGTCTACAATAATCTTATGATATTTAGTCAAATGAAACTAAACTAAAAGATCTTCGATGCCCCAAAATGACTAAAACCACATCAAAACTTTCTGTCAAAATTCATATTTATATTCATGCTGATATTAAAGGGTGACCTTTAATAACTTGTTAATGCTGAACACTTGTGTTCAGCATTAACAAGAAAACAATAAAGAACCTGAAGTGACTGATATGAGTCTTCATTTGAGTCCAAATGAAGATTTTTTGGAAAGAGCTCAGACTGACAGCGAATTTGACATGAGCTAGGAAGTGCACAAGTCATGAGACTTCTCTTCTCCTGTTCTGTTATTCAAAGGAAGAAAATCAAGTGCATATGCTCAATTAAATAATTTAAAAAAATGAATGATACAAGTCAGTTTGAAATTTTTTCAGACGGGGGGATTCAGCATCAAGGCTGCTTATGATGTTCTGCCATCTGCCAAGAAACAAGTGGTGTTGATAGGATGACACGTGCCCGCCTGTCTGAACTTTGGCAGCCCAAAAACACATCCTGGTGGGCTGCAAGCACGTGGAAGCTGGTGGTCAAGGTAAACGCTGCATCAAAGTGACATAAACCACACCGTGCTTTATCGTCTATTAAGATTCTTACAGGACCATAATTTACAGAATAAAAATTGTGTATTCCAAAACTCTTCAAACTAGCATCTGAGATCATAAAACTATCGTTAAACTTTTTACTGAAGTCACAGTAAGGGAGCCAAGGGCTATTTACCCACAGGCTTCTAGAACATTTGCAACCACAGGAGTAACCCTCCTCCTGGTTAGAAAGCATGCAGGTTTAAGAAACTTCAGCGCTGGCTCAACTCTTCAGATGCTTTGTGCATTTTTAGTCTATGCATGCAATTTAAATACTAGACAAAGATAACACAAGTTAACACAAAACGCAGTTTCTAAATGAAGGTGTTCTGATCTGAAACATTTAAGTGCGATAAAGATACCAAAAAAAATTTTTAAAAATAGGGAATGAGGAAGGGCGCAAACACTCTTTCACGCCACTGTAACACTGAAACTGAAGGGCTTCAGCTCCCAGGCATTTCCTCTCAAACTGAAGATTCTATGAAGCTGCACACAGGCAGTTTTTCTTTGTGTACGGTTGTTTGAGAAAACCTAACTCTTCAAAGATGACTAGTGTTGTAAAGTAAGTCGATGACACCACTGTAGCTGGGCTCGCCTCTGATGCAGATGAGACGGCGTACAGGGCAGAGGTCGAGAATTTGTCCTGCTGGTGCTCAGAAACGGAATGTTCTTAAAACAAGATCAGGAGACAGACAGATCATTCCCCTGCCATCATAAATGGAAAATGAGTGGAATCTGTCTCCATCTCCAGGTTTCTGTGCACCCACATCTCTGCCGATCTCACCACAACATCATCACCCTAGTAAAGGCAGCGGCTGCACTTCTTCCGTGTGCTGACGAAATAACCTGGACCAGAAGCTGTTCGTTGGTTGCCCCTGGAGGCCATCGCCAGCTTCTCCTGTCTCAGGAAAACCAGGGCATCACAGGTGACCCCTCGCACCCCACTCACCACCTGTTTGGCCCGCTGCCCTTCAGACAGTACCTCAGGTCAAAGTCAGTGGCAGCTGAGGTATTATAAGAGACAGGGCACTCCAAAAGCCTGACTCTATGGAAGAGTTCTACAACAGCAAAGACAGAGCAATAAGTATAACATCTAGCATTTTTAAAAATGTATTTAAGAAGTAAAATTCCACTCTGAAGCTTCGAAACACGCAATTTTGATGTTGCTATATATATTTATATATACAGCTCATGTGTATGTAAATACACACATGCTCTCACCGACTGCACTTTGTTAGGTACATCTAACACAAATACCTACACTGCTCAAAAAACTAAAGGGAACACTTAAACAACACAATGTAACTCCAAGTCAATCACACTTCTGTGAAATCAAACTGTCCACTTAGGAAGCAACACTGATTATTTTACTCGGCCCTGAAAATCTTAGAAATATGGTATCTAACCAGATGCTTACTCTGGATGGCATTACCTTGGCCTCCAGTAACACTGTGAGGAACCTTGGAGTCATCTTTGACCAAGACATGTCCTTCAACGCACATATTAAACAAATATGTAAGACTGCTTTCTTCCATTTGCGCAACATCTCTAAAATTAGAAATATCCTGTCTCAGAGTGATGCTGAAAAACTAGTTCACGCATTTATTACTTCCAGGCTGGACTACTGTAATTCATTATTATCAGGATGTCCTAAAAACTCCCTAAAAAGCCTTCAGTTAATCCAAAATGCTGCAGCA
>VVHJ01043174.1:3669-17713 GCA_015107715.1 Tylochromis polylepis | reverse complement strand
TGGAGGACCCAAATGCAGGACTCACAGAGATGAAGATGAACTTAAGAGGCTTTATTGCTGTACTCCATACAACAACACATCCACAACACAAAACCGGTAGGCAGGCTGGCAGACGGAACACACAGTAGGGATGAGGGTACGACACGACAAAGAGCAGAGGAACACACAGGGCTAAAATACGAATTGGGGCAATCAGGGAATGGAAGACAGCAGGGTAGCACAGCTGGGACTAATTACCAAGACAGGACAGAGGGGAGCAAAACAACCTGACGCACACAGACTAAAGACTATCACAATAAAACAGGAAGTAACAAACCCGCAGACTGCCCTAGGATGAAACCAAAGATTAACCATAATAAATAAAATCAAAACACTGGGTCACCGACCCAGGACCGTGACATAACCAGTCTGGGGAGATTTTCTTTCATCACAGATGGAGGATTCCCATTGGTGCAACACCACTAGAAAATTACATTTTTTTAAGTTCAGCATCACCGTGCAATAACAGAAAAGTCATATTTTAATAACTATTGAAATTAGGAGTACCTTGGAGTCTTTTGGTTTCCAGTTTTGTTAACATCCCATTTTACAAGTTTCCCAACTTTATGAAGAGCAAAACTAAATTACTGAACTTCCCCCTTGAAGCTCCCTGAAAAGTATTATTGTTTTTTGCTGCTGTTGTTCCTTTCACAGAAAGAAGAGGTTTGAGATAATAGTTTTTCATGGCACCTAATTTACTTCTGTTTACATTCACAGTATGTGTGTGCATATCCCTAAGTGTGCATGTGAATTTCCCTTACCAATTCAATAAAAGTTTTCATCTGTTTCTTTCCCCCCAAAAAAAATGAGAGAATATACTTCTTTCGGGATTTTATTTTCTTACTAGAAGAGGGAGAATAAAGGTAGAACCAACTGCACTATAGAGAAAAGTCTGTTGGTATTCAGCTGTAAGACAGACGAGGTACAGATTATATACAGTCATGCACACATACCGGGTATTTGGTACAGCTTTTTTTTCTCCTCAAAGTGGTTCCAACAAAGAGCAAGGTAAGCTAGGTTAAATGGCCCCTGTAGACCACCTGACTGATTTAAAACTCCAAGGCCACCTGCCTGGCACCTCTGGGCCTGTAATTGCCATCACTACACTGACAGCTAGAAAATCGCACAAGAGAGGGATTATCTTGTGGCAAAAGGTTCTTGTGTGCACCAGGAGCACACGGCTGATTGCATTAACGTGTCCACTGAGCCCACCCCTTTGGAGGAATGAAATAAGAAAGCTGTAGATGCTGTGTATTGTGTTTTTACAGTAGGTAGTTTCAGAGTGCTATTAATCAGCGGTGATGAAGTTGGAGGTGTACACATTGTATTCAGCTTTTAACCCACTTCCACCCAGAGCCAATAAACGTCTAGGAGTATGTACTGCATGTAGCTACCTTCAAATATAAATTACTGCATTTGGAAATAACAATCAATATTTTATCTGATGCACTGTTGTATAAATATCTCAAAAACTCTGCAGCCTGCAGAAAAGAGTCAAATGGTGATCAGTTAGTTGGTCACATATTGCTCTTTGGGTTGTTATGCTATTCAGTTGCTCTTTCATGAATTTGCTATAAATTTTCATCTTCCAGATAAACAGCACCAGTATAAATCTGAAAGTTTACTTCTCACCCCTTTCCAAAGCTAGTCCAACATTGTGTAATCCTGACCCAGATAAAGTTAAACATAAAGTTAAAACTGACAGATGACAAAAGTATATCAGACTAACAGCATCAAATGCAGAACACAGTGTGAGAACAATACATTATGGCCCAAGTGGATTTCAACCCGTTCATGTGCTTCTATGTACAATGCCATAGACACTTCAAACGTCAGCTTTCAGTGTCCAAACTAAGGCTTAGAAAATGTAAGTACCAACCTTCTAAGAAAACTGCTATTAGCCCTATAAAGGTCTTTCTACAAGCAAATCTTGCATCTTGGCAATCATTTTATAGTCATATCTTGAAAAACAAATTAGCTTTCTCACTGAATTTGTCTGACTTTTTCCACATAAAAAGCTTTTAAAGTCAGGATTCTTTGCTGCATGTCTGTCCTTGATAATGTCTCCGGCCACATTGTTGCCAGGTGTTTTTCCTATGTGGATACATTGGCTTGGTTTCTCTATCTGGCAGGTATGAGGTTCAGATGGGGTTGAGGTGAGTTTAACCAACAAGAGTCTAAAAAGCAGAATGACTGAAGCGTACCGAGATTTAAAACCCACAGATCACAGGCTGATTAAACCTTCCTTACTGAATTTATATGCAAGCTTCATTTCTGTGAAAGAATAAGGAAATTATTACACCATAAGGTCTTGAGTCATTCTTGAGTAAAATCAATTAAACTACTTCTTTTGGAATATCTTCGCGTTACCCTTTGCCCTGGGCCTTGGGTAGACTTCTACAGCTCTTGCGTTCTTCCACAGGGGATGTATGAAATCTTGAATTAAAAGACACCCGTTGAAGTGTAACAGAGCAGCAAGATGCAAACAAACTGAATGTATTAACCCAAAGGAAAGTTTTACAACCTGTATAAATTGGGGTTTCTTTCTTAAGTCTCTGGTAACAGACTACCCTAACCACCCTTGGAAGAGTAGTAGAACTGTACAGGCACTACTGGCATTATTATGTGTGGAGCAACTTCTCCCATTACTGAATTTTGCTTCTGGGCGATACTACTGAATTTGCATTTTTTGTGCTTGAATTTTGGAACATATCCAAACAGCAACGAGCTTGCTGCTGAATGGAAGCTGAAAAAAAAAAAGAAAAATCCTGGGAGGGCTGGTGTTCTTTTCCCACTGTTTAAAACTCAAACATTTTATTGGAATATCTGCAACTCTTGTGAACAAAAATGAGCTTTGTGGCAATAGTTAACACTAAAAAGAACACATATGGCCACGACGTGTATTATTGTTTTGGATTATTATACATATGGGTTACAAAAACATAAAAATAAATTTAAAAAAAACCCAATAAAAAGCAATACCCCACAGTAATACATCCTGTACATTTTAAGCAAATTCAAATCATTTCTTTGAAAAATGAAACTTTTACCCTTCAGGTCCTTCAGGTAAAAAGAACGTTGGCCCTTATAAGTTTAATTTTACTCTTTAATAAAATTTTGCTTTGTTCACTAATTACATGCAATGATTGAATATTGTAGGAATATAATCTTGCACTGGTTTTAATTAAATGTTTTCTAACCTTAAAGTTATTTGAAACTGAGAAAAATTAGATTTTTGAAAGGCATAATTAGACTCCCTGCTTGGCAGCACATCTATTTCTATACTTTGGACTGAAATATAAAGTGAAGTAAATGATCTTCAGAGAAAAACATAAATAACTGATGCAAGTGTACAACTGTGTGCAAAAGTATATGCTTTTGTTCTGATTTAATTCAAGAAATGATAAAAAGATACATTGCCTACAAACTGGAATGCATTAGCAATCTAGAAATTGTATTTTCTAGCAATTTCACCTTTCAATTATTTTTATACTTATTCATTTTATAAACATTTAGTTTTATACTGATAGACCAAAGACTATTACCAGGATTCAAATACTGATCCCTTGAACATGTTTTTAACACAGGTCACATCAAAAATTTTGAAAAAAAACCAAAACCAAAAACACAAAATATTGGCAAGAGGAAAAAGTAAGATATTTACTTTCTCAGAAAGAATCCTAAACTGCTCTTCTCACTCTCAAAAACAACATGTCCAATGAGGTGGATAAAGTACGTTTACATGGTTATGTGTAATAGACTTGAAAGGATGGGGAAAGTGGTCCTATTTTTCTACCATCATCAGGAATGGGTCTTTGGTCAAGGACAAGAAAGGTACATTTCTGTACCCTTCTGCTTCTTTGAAAACAGAAATTTCCTTTCTCTTGTAAGATTCCTTCAAAGTTAATAGCACTGGGGGATGCCTACCACTTATCATTTTGTGCTACTGTTAAGTTACACAAGTCATCCATGCATAGGCTTTCTGTTTGCTTCCTTTATTCATTATTACTATCATCAGTTAAGCAAGTGTCACTTTTGAGACTATAATTTCGCATCAGTATCTCCAGTTTGCCGAAGGCTGCCTCATTGTCTACTTTAGCCTCGAAGCATGAATGCTGTGTTCACCTCAAGGAGTGACAAGATCACTTCATCTTACACAACACACAAAATTCGATGTGACACAAATGTGTCTGATCCCCATACTCCGCTCTTTATAACCCAAGTTGTGACTGGGGATAGCTTAGCCACCTGAAGGAGACTTAATTAATATTAGCTTAATTAATGCCAGAGGCTGAATGCATAATTCAATATGGTAGCCACTGTGGAAGCAGCAAAAAGGGAATCAAGTGTCACGGCTTGATGACACTCTTGAGCAGAAAGTTCTTGTTGCTCAACCTTCAACTCTGCTATTTAGACAGCAGTGAAAAATAAAGCATTAAGAGTACATTTCTAACATTACTGACTAGCTTTGGCTTTCTGAAATGTGTTGCAGTTTGATGGCAGTTGCATTACTTGGACAGAAAATAATCAACTAACCCAACTGTAATTACACTTGCCAAAGACATTTTTTACTTTCTTTTTTTCTTTCAGCCAGGAAATGTGAGAAGGTTGCATTTATAGAACTGACCCATTTAAATGTTTCTCAATAAGTATGTCATGATTAGGAAGCTGTAGACTCTGGGATACGTTCACGAAAGACTGCCACTGCCACTAAGTGCAACACCGGCCCATTGATAGCAGATGGGACTGGAAAAATGCAGCTGTGTAGTAGTCAGTCAGTCAATATGATGCTTTATTTAATGCAAAGTGTAGGAAAAGAATGAAGAATATGAAGGCACTGTGTAATTTAATTTTTTTTTTTGTTTCATTTTTAGCACTTTATATTTTAGCTTTGGTAGTATTTTTAGAAATCTTATTGAACTGGGAACTGAAGATCTCACTAGGATGAATCACACATAATTTTGAAAGTCGTGGCTGTGTTTGCACTTCTAACAATTCTACAATCCTCAGTCATACTAAGGAAGTAATAAGGAAACAGGAAATATCTATACCAATTTTAGCATGGCTTGTAGCATGCTTTCGGGCAACTCAGATTGATTTGCAAAAAAGGTAATATCCTGTCTTAATACACAAGAAACTACAATAACTGTTAATAGCTGTGGCTGTGGCATCTTTTTCCGTGCTCACTCACTGACATCTGGGTTATCAAATCCCATTTTTAAAGTGGTCTTAAGCAATAGTTTTCTGATCTATTGCTCACGTTTATTGCTCAAGATCATTTTTGGACATTCGCTGCTATTTCGCTTATTTTCTATCTGGTCCTGGTAGCTGACCATTTTTTCAGATTCTTCTTCTTTTTTCTTTTTTTTTAACCCTAAGCTATCAATTATTCAAGCATTAAAAAGGCATGTAACTCAAGGGATGAACCAGTGTTGCATCTACCTATAAGAGACAACTTGGGAAAGAACCAATTTTAAATGATATCTTTAGGCACTTTGCCACTAGTAGCCACAAAACCATATAATTTTTCCATTTATTTGGTTGACATCAACAAAAAATGCAAACAGTGATATCGTTTGACTGACATGAAATAGTGTTGTACCAATAAAGTGAATCCCAAAGAGCTACTAGCCAAAACTTTCACTGGACAAGTGGAGGACAAAGGAAGTGTCAGGCCTAAAAACTATCTATAACAGATGAACAGTATCTAAAAGTCATAAAGAAATGGGGGGAAAAAAATCCAGCAAAGATCTGACACAGGACCTGAAAGATTTATATCTCCCCCTTTCACATGACTGATCTACTGTTGTCTAAAGCCTCATCAGAAATGGTCTCAGTGGAAGGGTAGCTGCCAAGAAGAAAACGGAGCAGGCTTTGTCGTGATATGGTGCTGAATTTCACCCAGTGCTGTTGGGGATATTGTCAAAATCAGTGAAATTATGAATACAGAAAAGTACTGCCAGATTTTAATCTACAATGCTGTTCTATCTGGAAAGCTTCTGATTGGCAACAGGTTCATTTTTCAGCATTGAAAAGATGGTAATATAGTAAAAGCATACCTGGATAGAAAACACACAGAAACATATTAATAGTCATGGATTGGTCTCCCCAGAACAGCCAAAAGATTTTGGCTGCATTTTTAACTATTTACTCTTAAGCTCGTTAGAATTGTGTTGACTCTGTTTTTGCTTTATATTTCCATGAAAATCTGGACGTTTCAATAAATCATCTTAGCAAAAATATAAAGAAATAAAGGGTTATTCAAGACTTTTGCACATAATTATACCTCAGTACTGTGCAAAAGTACTGTACCACCTACAATGAGGCTCTAGGTGAGGCTCTCCTTTAGAAACAGACATCAGTTGACCAGCACGTTTAACGACATTTCCTTTCCTAATGTGATTGGAACGTCTTTGGCTCTTGATGTCTGATTATGAAAATTGGTATCCTGTGGAGAGATCCAACAGTTTTTTTTGAACCATTCATTTTAGTTTGTCACAGCAGACCATGGGATATGCAAAGCATAAGAAATGCTGCCAGGATCCTCCCTCCCCCTAGACCCAGGCTCAAGAGGATACAGTATTTGTTTCCTAGTTTTATACATATAAAACAAAGAAAGAAAGGCTGCCATCAGTTTCTGAAGGATTGGCTGCAAGTGTTTACATGAAAAACATGGCCGTGTTTAATCAGAAACAGGATGGATTTGTTTGCATCCATAATTTCGCTCATAAAAGTTGTTGTTGTGCGCCTGCAAAGACCACAATATGTTGAATTAATTTAAACCTCCTCCTGAGAAGTTTGCAAAACATTAATTTATAATGTTTACAAGGCTACAATATTTATTTCCCAATTTCAGCACAGTGGTAGAAATCAAACAGCTGCACATCCTGTTGAGAATGGTTCAACTTTCTCACCATGGTCCTGCATTTCTGCTCGATGCTTTCCTCCCCATTATTATTCCATTATTATGCAGTGTAACCTTGTGATGAGTACGTGGTAAGAAATCCTTTCTCAAGCATTTTTCTAAATATTGCTTTAATTACAAGTTTCCGGGATTCAATGTAAAGTGTAGTTTGGCATCAACATCCTGATGCCTATTTACCAAATGGAAGAGTCGTGCATTTAAGTAACTTGGCAGTGCCAGTGGTCTCTACAGTAATGCGCATTTGTGAAAATGCTTATCTCACTTTATGTTTTATTCACAACATTCAGAGCTCATTTCAGAGAGCCAATCAGTGAAAACTAAAATTTAGAACAGAAAGTAGACTTTAATCTTTTACTTAAAGTGGACTTATTATCTTCTTTTCCAGCTCCATAGTTTGTTTGTTTTTTTATTCTTGTGCTCTATTGTAGTTTTTAAGCTATTAAAATTATTAAACGTAATACCAATATCCCAGAAAATGCTCTATATTCAATGATATCTTCAATACCACAGGGGAGAAAAGGGACTTCTTTAAATAAAGATTCGAGCAATGCAAACAATAACATCAATGACAGCACTATTTTTAAGATTGCTGACGTGTTTCAGGTGGAGGAGTTGAAGACAGGATCGATAATGTTGCGATCTATCTAATTCACTAGAGTTGCTGTGCACGATAATCCTTATTTATTGTATACTAGACCTTAATGAAGCCACTCAGTTCATCCATTGTCTAAAAACATACACTGCACCTTGAGGACGATATCGCCCACTGTAATTTGGATGCCACATTTTGATGCAAGACAATAGTTGTGTTGTTGTTTTTTGGATCCAGAGGCGGCCATATTTGGAAAAGAGAGTAAAATCCTAGTCAGTAAACTTGGTGGATAATCCATGAACTATTATCTATATTCAATCTGCCAGTCAGTGCAAAGTAAAAGACTAATTCTACAGTTCTGTTCACCAAAAGTGAAACACGAACTTCTGACACAGGCTATACCTGTACTCCATCAAAAAGCACAAACACCATGGAGCGGTCCAGTTCAGTGACTTAAATTAGGAAGTGAGGCCTAGCATACAGCTACCAGCCACAGCTGCCTTAATAATATCCATAATAATATTCATTTATCAATATAAAAAAAAAATGCAAAACAACAACAACAACAACAACAGCAAAAACTTTTGAACAGAGAATAAAAAAGATTTTTGTTTTGTGATGAAGCGGGGACTGACTATAAATATCAAATCCACTTTTCCTACCAGGGTGTAAACATGTTTATTTCTGTTGAGGGCATTTTAACATGGGGACATGGGGATTGACTCACTTTCTGAACAATTCTTGAACGGCCGGTAGGGAAGCTGCACTGCTTTTGGCACTTCCCAGTTGGCTTCAATATCCAACCACAGAGGACGCCAGTTGTCTGGAAAAAGCCATTTTAGCTCCTCTGGCTTTAATGCATTCTCCTTTTAAGCCAACTTTCTTCCTATTAGCTATTCTTCAGCAGGTGGGTGGGACTTCTTTGCTCACAATCAGCTATATGTCTGAGCTGACTATATTAGGGATGTCCACTCTGACCACCATCATCCATATGAAAAGATCAAAATAGAGAAAAAAATGGTCTGAACGAAACACTTAGAGCAATCTGAAGCCTGAGCGTTTAGCTCACTGATTACTTACGAAAGCTTCAAATAATGAGGTTGGCATATGTAATATTTAACATGACAATCCAATATTCGAAAACATTCACATAAATATCACAAATAGAACAAAAAGCAAAATAGCAGAATCCCCTTTAAAATATTAGTTGTGATGACTGTGGAAGGAAAACCCGAAAAGAAGTACCCTACATGTACTCAGCTGGAAAAATTACGTTAGGTCTGCAGTTTTCACTTTACTTTTCCCGTTTATCCCGTGTTATCGTATCTTATCAAATTAATAACCAGTTTGAGGTAACTCACATCAGTGTTCCTGGGTTAATTTAAGACAGAATTTGAAACAAAAAATGAGTTTGTACTATTTTACTTGATTTCAAAGGACTTTCTGAATTAGACTTCATGAGCTATAAACTGTGGAATATTATCACTGTTGAATACAAAGAACAAAAAAATAGTTTATACTGTATACTGCTTATACCAGTATAATTTTGTTCGTATTTAACAAAATAAAAATGCCGACATAAGTGTTCACATTAGTTTTTGACTGCTACTGAAAATTGTTTTCTTTACAAATAACTCTCTCACTGAGCTTAACACAGCCAATCCATCAACATGTTTGTACTCTCTGCTCATGTCGCCTTCATATTAAATAATTTTTTGCTTTTTAAAGAACTTATTTTAACATTGCACTCAACAACAAACAAATCCTCCCTAGCAAAATAAGTAACTTCAAGGGCCAAATTGCAGGCCGCAAGTAGGGGGTGACGTGGGGCCGCGAGTGGCCCATTCTATATCTGAGGTATGAGGCTGTGAAGAGGTGGGCATTAAGAGTGTAACACACAGCTTCTGTCTTCTCAGTTCATTAGGGGCATTTTTGATGTTTAAAGAAACATTGTATCAGTGTAATTTATTAAAATACTCTCTTATACTTGTAATTTCCTCTTCTAGCCTTTCAAACTCCAATTAAAATTCATGCATGGACAATGCTGAGAGCCGTACATATTTACGAAATTACATCAACTTGACCCCAGGTCGTTTGGTTCCCTTCAATAAAAATAATAATATGTACTTGTTGTTGTGTTTTCCAATTCAGGGCCACGATAGATTTCGGAACTGTACTTTTCCGGTACTTCATGCTTAAATCAAAGGACATTTAGGCATAACCTTAGATGAGGTAAAAAATAACATTCACTTCATCTAAGATCCACATTTCCTTAGTTGGGCGACAGCTGCTTCTCTCTGGAGACAATGCAATGTTCATGGATAATTCAATTTATACTCAAGGGCACTAAAATATAAAAAGGCACTTTGGGCCACTTATGTCATTGTTACACTGCCATCCACTGCAGATGTTTAAGAATTTAATGTCCTGTCACAGACATGGATATCAATTACCCAAAGGAATATTCTGCACTGGCACTGTAAGGGCAGTCTTAGGTCAAAAGTTGTACGCTAGTATTTGCAGTTACTTTAAAAAGGTCGTGAACTGAATTAAGTAGACAGAAATTTGTCAGTATGACTGTACTGACAAGAATACCAGTTTCTTTGCTGTGGCCACATTGTAACTGCACGATGCACATGACAGCTAGCATAGCACTTATCACTGAACTATCATTGGCTGCCTCGGCTTCACAGCTCGAGTTCACATAAATGTCAGCACAGTGCTTCCTCTGACTGAAAGTAAAACAGCTCCCTCAAAAGAAGGACATAGCAAAAAATACATAAATGCAGACATCCAGTTTTAAGTGTGTATCACATCCACAGCGAATTGGAATAAATTACATCAAAGTCTAACTGTGTATTCATTTCTGTGGGGGTTACAAAATGAAAAAGCATGCATATGCTGGTCATCACCGCAGCAGGATGGAAAAGAAATCACTCCAGGGGGTTTAGGATGAGTGTTGTTTTAAAAGAAAACCCCTTTAGCTAAATTAAAATATCCCTCCTCTGCGGTATTAAATTTAATTACAGTCCCAGCAGCTTCAGTTGAAGTATTTTCACATCCATACTTTTGAATTCAAAATAAATATAAGGAATAAAAGGACCCCTTGCTGAGGTTCTCAATAGGAAACATGTCTCGAGTCATTCTGTACAGCTGGAAAACCCGTTTTGTTATTTTGTTGCTTGTATTGCCCGCCCGTTAAAGAAGAAAAAAAAATAACTGATACTCTGTCTCACCTTTCTTCAAATAGGACAAACTATGTTGTTTTCAAGGAAGTCTAACGTCACATTACAATAAAAGGGGGGAAGAAATTCACATTCTCTGGCCAGCCTGGATGTATGAGCATCACTAAAAAAAAAAAAATCCTTGAAGAGTAATTGGAGCAAAGAAATTGTTGAAAGTTTCTGTACAGAATGTAAGATTACCACAGGGTCCTAACCTCGAGGCCTGAGTCCGAGGTGACTCAAAATGTGTCAGAAATGCCCTCATAATAGATTAAGCTGCAGAGAATAATTACTGATTTTGCTGCTCTTTCCAAGACACTTAAAGAGATAAGAACAGGACATCAGTGATGGGTGATGATACTTATAGTACCAGTGTGGAGACTGGCTGAACCTCTTAGGGCTAACTTGATGTCAAGAGACCCTGCTCTTGCCTTAGCAGCTATGCCAATCTAATATATGCAAATAATTAAGCCCTTTCTCTCTTAAACTCATTCTAACAAGTTGCTTCTGACACAGTGGCAGTTCCCAAACGAGTCCATTAACGCTCTTACCTCAACTTCATTTGCAGTGATGTTGACATTTCTGTATGAGGAGTCTCACCCCGAATGACTCTATGGCAGGGGACTTTCTTCTTGCAGGGCTAGCTGCACACATCAGGAGTATTCTGAACAGACACATGGACACACACATACATGCGCGCGCACACGCATACTCTCTCTCTCGACCTTTTCCAGCACTTTCACACATGCACCCACAGCGAGGCAGAAAATGATCTCATCTCCTGCAGCATTAGCATCTCCACTGACGTCAATCATTGCATGTGAGCAAGAACACCCTCAGACGGCTCATTGACAGCTTCCGTGCAAGGGGAAAATGTCCGGCCTTATAAGCAATTTCAATTACAATCCTAGGCTGCTGTCAGTAGAATTAAAATACAGTCCTGTGAAAAAGAAAGCTATCAAAGGACTTTATGCAGTCCTTTAAAAGCCTACTCTATCATTCAGCAGCTTCTAGAACCACTTTTAAGAGCAATAACTTGAAACAATTGTTTTCTGTATGACTTTATCAGTCTCTAACACCAATGGAGTGTTGGTTCATTCTTCTTTATAGGCATTTTTATGCACAGCTCTCTTAAGTTCCTGTCTGCATTTCAATTTTGTTGAGATTCGAACTTTGACTGGGCCACTTTGATTCTTTTTTTCAGCCATTCTGCTGTATAATTGTGCCACTGCTTAGAATTTGTCCTTTTTACATGGCAAAGTTTAAGCCAAGCTTTAGTTGTTGCACAGAAGGTCTGAAATTTGGCTTCAGAATACTCTGGGCGCCTTACAGTCACTGAGTCAACCATGAACTCCTCTATACACCAGATACTGTGGCTGTAAAACGAGCCTAAATCAACATCCCTCCACCATCATGTTTGATAGTTGTTGGGATGTTTGTGCTGATATGCTGTGTTTGGGTTTTCAACAAATGTAGTGCCTTAAATTATGGCCACTTTGGTTCCAGAAGTCTTGTGGTTTATTCAGATGAATATTTGCAAAGGCAGACCATCCTGCCATGAGCTTTAATGACATAAGAGATTTCTTTTTGCAGTCTTTACAATTAAGTCATACTTATTCAGTAATGTAATGAAATAATTCAGAAATCCAGCATTGTAATGAAGTTTCAAATTTAACATGCTAACTGAGACCTGTTGAATCAAAGGTGTAGCTCTTAGGTTTTTGTTTGCAGATTCTCTGAGCACTGCACAGTCTGACCTTGCAGTGAATTTGTGGGATGTCAACTTTCAAGAAGATTGCGGCATTGTGTTAACACGCAAATGAATGCTCCCAACTGCCAAAACTTCTGTTTTTACAGACATGGTTCCACCTGCTGATGATCAATTAATGATGCGCGTTTGATTAGGAGCACAGGACTAAATATGCTCTGTGAAAAATTTAAATGAATAAGAACAGCTCATTTTAGATATTACGGTATACACTGTATTGCCAAAAGTATTCACTCAACTATCCAAATCATTACATTTAGATGTTCAGATTACTTCTATGAGCACGAGTGTATAAAATCAAGGCATGCAGACTGTTTCTACAAATATTTGTGAAAGAATGGGTCCAAACTTCATGTGGCGTTAAGATTAGCTCAAGAACAGTTGTCACGGTCTGTACAGGCAGACCGTGTGGAGGGAGGAAGAGGACCCAAAAGCAGACACTGAGGAAGACGGTGCTAGGTTGCAGGTTCATTGTGTTTGGTAGTGAAACCAAACACAATGAACATAGAAACAAGACTTTCAAAATAAACAGTAAACATGACGAGACGCAGACATGACACGAACTTGAAAACATGAACCACGCAGACATGAAACATGACAGGTAGACACACGAACCACCAAGGGAGACTTAACACAGGGGGGCGATGACACAAAGTAATCTAAATAAACAAAAAACTATAACTGAGCAACCTAGGAGAGGCCGAATTTAACTAGACAAGCTGAAATGAACCTGGAACATAAATGAATAACAAAATACAATGAAACTCAAAACACTGGGTCACATGACCCAGGACCGTGACAGCAGTGAAAAGAGAGCTTCAAGGCAAGGGTTGCCATGCCAGAATAGCTGCATCCAAGCCTTACATTGCCAAGCACAATGCAAAATGTTGGACACAGTGGTGTAAAACACACGCAACTGGACTCTAGAGCTGTGGACACTTGTTCTCTGGAGTGACAAATCACACTTCTCCATCTGGAAATCTGATGGACGAGTCTGGGTTTGGCAGTTGCCAGAACAGTACTTGTCTGACTGCGTTGTGCCAAATGAAACGTTTGGTGGAAGCGAGCTTATGGTGCTTGGCAGTTTTGCGAAAGTTGTGCTAGGCCCCTTAATTCCAGTAAAAGGAACTCTTCAGCATACCAAGACATTTTGGACCATTTCGTGCTCCCAACCTAGTGGGAAAAGTTTGGGGATGGGCCTTTGTTGTTCCAACATGACTGTGCACCAGTGCGCAAGGCAGGCTCCATAAAGACTATTGGTTGTGGATGAGCGAGTTTGATCTGGAAGAACTTGACTGGCCAGCACAAAGTCCTGACCTCAACCCAGCAGAACACCTTTGGGATGAATTAAGAGTGGAGACTGTGAGTTAGGCCTTCTCATCCAACATCTGACCTCACAAACTCCCTTCTGGAAAAACAGTAAAAAAATCTCATAAATACTCCTAAACCTCGCTGAAAGACTCCCCAGAAGAGCTGAAGTTGTAGCTGTGTCGGGG